>OX465099.1:17063992-17107272 GCA_949987625.1 Chalcis sispes | reverse complement strand
ATGTGAGTTTTTTTTTTTTTTTTAATAGAAATTACGGATGCAGCTAGCCCTGCGGAGTATTTCGGAAAATATAACGTGACAGCGAAACCTTTAAATTGATCTGATTTATTGGGGAATTTTTATTGTTCTGTCACGAACGTTAACTGAATTTCCCGATGGGAGTTTTGAAATGCGTTGGTTAAATTTGTAGGATGATTTTCATTGACGAAATTTTTTTTATTCGACTTGATAAAATCGATTTCGAAACTAAATTGCAGTTGATAAAAGGATATTTATTAGAGTTATTTGATCAGCACTGATGATTTATATCTATAAATGAAAGAAAAGAAAAAAGATAGCTGAAATAGTAATAAAAACAATGATACAATTTTAGTAGATAATTTAAATAGATAATTCTTTCTTTTCTGAAAAAATATCTTATTTATTATCTTATTTGTAATACAACACAATTCATTTTCTTATAAAGATGATTGTAATCGAGCTAAGTTCAACATTGTTAACATTAATAAAGTAAATCTTCATTCCTTCGCTCGAAACAAATCTTATATTACAGTCTGTCAAGTAAGAGCGTGGTCGTGTTAATTTATAAAAAAATTTATTTGATGCAACTTTCATATTTATATATACATTGTACACATTACAAACAATGATGCAATTTGGTCAATAACGTGTCCAGTCACCACCGGCGTCGATAATTGCCTGGCATCTCCGAGGCATGCTTTCTACTAATTTGACGGCGTATTCTAGTGGCAAGGATCTCCAGATCCGACGAATTTCGTAAGACAACTGCTTCAAAGTGTATGTGCGTCTTCCACGAAGCTTCCGTTTAATATATGCCCACACATTTTCAATAGGGTTTGCATGGGGCGACTGCGACGGCCAATCCAATGTAACGATGCCAGATTGAGCCTTCCACTGAGTACAGAGCTTGCTGCGGTGTTTAGGATCGTTGTCCTCCTGCAGAATCCAATCTTCATTTTTTGTGATGAACCATGGTTTGGCAGATGGCAGTAAAGCCTTTTTGTAGATTTTTATCATTTTCTCGGCATTTAGGTTGTCAGTAAAGAGGTGCAAAGTGCCGAATCCCTGCTTTGAGAAGCAGCCCCAAAGATGCACCTTTATTCCATGTTTTACGGTCCGCTGAACAAGTCTATTGGTGGAAGTTGACCAGGCTCGCGTGAGGACAGAACGTGCCCATATAGAACATTCATCAGTAAAAATGACATTTTCAAAATCCCTATCAATATTCTCATGCGCCCAAGCGAGTCGCTTTGTCACATGTTTTTCAGTCAACAGAGGCTTCTTCATTGTGTTGCGCCATTTCAGATGATGATTACGAAGATGGATTCGGATAGTTTCGTAGGATATATCTAAACCTTTTGCCATTAATTTTGCTTGTCCTTGCCGCAGTGTTAAAGCAGGATTCCGCGAAAACAGATTCACTATTCTTTTTTCATCTTTTTTGTTCACTTTTCCTATCGAGCCACGTTCTGGTAAATCATCGACATTTTTAGCCACTTTATATCGCTGTATCCACTTCTGTACAAATGCCTTCGACTTTCTCATATATTTAGCAGCCGCTGATTGCGACATTTTGGGACCTTTCGGGTGGATGCAAAGGAACACAGCCTCGTAGCGCGACGCGTACTTAGCACTCATGGCGTTTAACGTGATTCTCTTTCAAAAGATCAACAACAACTGAATCTTTGTTAATAATGCATTAAGGACAAAGCTTCCTTCTATCGGCTCGCGAAGAAATTAGAGCAAAATCTTTCATTACCTGTCGGTGAAGTCGACCACGCTCTTACTTGACAGACTGTAAAGGATTGTAAATACGCTTCCAGATGATATCTGTGTCATTTCTGCAATCTCACGGACCTTCACTTTGCGATTTTTCATTACAATTTTTAACACTTCACTCACATTTTCCTGTGTAACGGCTTCCAATGGCCTACCCGAACGTTCCGCATCGTTTGTGTCCGTACGACCACGTTTAAACTCAGCATACCAACGACGAATCGTTGGTTTGGATGGAGAGGAGTCCGGGTAATGTTTTTCAAGCCATTGCTGGGCTTCTACGGTGTTTTTACCCATTAAAAAACAATGTTTTATCAACACGCGAAACTCGCTTTTTTCCATTTTTCAAACAAATTACAAAGTGACTTTACTCTAACCTCGATAACTCTGCTGTCTGTGATCCGATCGACGTAAAATTTTTACACGTTTCATGTAAAAGTTCGCACTCTATGGAAACGTGGCCAGTTTGGTACTACTAGCACCATCTCTGGGTTAGTCTCGGGACTTATTGAACGATTTGTTATATATATATATAAATTGTATTTAAATTAAATATTTATTCAATATATAAAGTTATGTAAAAGTTGATTATACAAATCTCTATTCACAAAGAGTTTTTTTTATAACATAAAATACTCGAAAGTAAAAAGTACGTGTAAAATACAGAGTTAAAACGCGAATGCTTATGTATACATATTTTTACAACTTACATATCGATTCACTCGTCGATTCACGCGAGTCTACTATTTTTTTCATTCCTTTTTACCGTATGTTCTTATTATCACGCATATACAAAAATAGCGCTTAACCAAACCCGCTCTTATACATATATTATTTTACACATTTTACCGCGATCTTATTTTCGTCGATACGTAATACTTTCCACTCGATCGGTATGTTTATATCATTTTTTACGCTATGTTTCTACTTTTCTTTTTTTTTCTATTCACAATTCACTGATCCACATAAGTTTTTTTTAGCGTTGAATAAATTTGCTTTCAACCAAGTTTGTGATGCGTAATTTACTTAAGCCGCTATTTTTCTTTTATCGCCGGTGTATACTTTAATGTTTAATTTTTAATGAAAGAGACATGATTATTGTTGCGGTAACTTTATTACTTGAACTTTCTTTATTGTTTCTATAACGAATAAATAATGACTGTGGTTACGCTTAGTAAATGAGCAAAGGACGCTTGGCGTTAAATAGTTTGAAAATCGTATTGATTTAATGTTATATGAGTAAGGCTAACTTTGTGTGAATTGGTGATTTAGTCATAAACGTGAACGACTTGACAAATGCATTAAATTTTAAGTTTTGAATATTGAAACTAAAAGATTTAATCTTTGATATAAAAATTAATATGAAAATACAAAATAGAAGAGGTGATCTTTTTATTAACAAAATATTAGATTATTATTAAATTTTAATTTAGATTTAAAAAAAAAATATTCAAAAACAATCATATTGTTAGCAATCTTTTAAAAATTTAACGATACGAAAAGCTTGTATTTCTATTAATTTACTGAAAACTTTTAGGGTAAAGCGGGGGAATATGACAGTCTAGGCAAAATGCCACTTTGCTATATTTTCGTTATATGAATAAATATGACAATATAAGTGCTATTATCAGTTATATTATAATCAATTACGTTGACACTGTTTTACAGTTTTTTATTTTTATTTTTTATAATTTTTTGGACATTGTTAAAAAAAAGTGTATATAGTCCAATCTAAATTTTTCCATAACTTTAACATACTCTCAATCACGTACTTTTTATTTTTATTCAAAAATATTCATATAGATAATCAGTAATATAAACAAATTTATAATAAAATAGTTGAAAAAAAAAAGAAATGAAATGTTTTAAGTTATATCTTTTTTCTTAAGTTTCGAACTTTGCAGGTAAGTTGCCAGTGGCATTTACTCCTAAAACTGCAATATAATTAAAAAAATAAGTGCAACACGATAATTTAAAATATTCTTTGGCTAAAGTAGAAAGTTTTGAAAACATATGTCCTAGTTGTAAACTAAGCTATAGCAATAAAAAGGGGCTAAATAGCGATTGTATTCAGTGTTAAAAGTGGGTTTTGTAAAAATATAATTTTTCCCGTAAACAAATGTTAATAATTATTTTTTTTCCAGGAAAATCTTGTATATATATTAAATATTCATTTTCATTCAAAATAATATGAAATTGTAGATTATTTTTCATATTTTGTTAAAGTTTAATTGATGTGATCGCTGAAAAAATAAAGTTTAAGGATATTCTTATTATATACTTTATATAGATCTTTGTAAATTATATACGATAAAATATTAAAAATTTATTATTTAATATTTGATTTTTATTTTAAATTATTATTTTATTTATTATAATTTTCTCCGACTTACTAATTTTCTTTGTAACGTTTATTTAATTATATCGAATACAAGAATATTTATATTTTTATATTTATTGTTATAAAAAAATTATATGGGTTTTTGAAATTAAACTACAAAAGAAAATTAAAATAATCTAAATATCTTGACAATGATTTTATAAATATTATTCATATACAAATCATCATATTGTATATAAACGTAATTAAAAAAAAAAAAAAAAAGTAATAATAAAATTAAATTGCGATTCTAACTCTTCATCAATGCCGCTATCTAATATCTTATAAAGACGACAATTATCGTTAAAAATGAAAAAAAAATGAAAAAAAAAAAAAAACGACGGTACGAACAGTAGGAGAAAAAAAAATGCGCACACGACACTTTTGCAGTCGTTGACAATCGATGCTCGCGCAGGCTTTTAAACTACTGTACAAAAAAAGGAAACGACGAAGTAAAAAAGAGATAGAAAAGAGATGTATATATAAAGAGAATCACGTGGTTATCTTCAATACAAGCAACTACCATCGACTGTCAGGGTCTCAGCCTCGATTCGAGTGTCTCAACGACGCCGAGAGTTGGATCTTTCGCTCCAATTTTTTTTTTTTTTTTTTTTTTTTAAATAGTCGCATTGCAATTTTAAACGCTTTGCGTTAAATTCTTTACTTTTCCGTAGGAAATATTAATAAATGCGCGAGTATGCATGGTGAATAAATAGGGCGTGTGGGATACAAAGACAAACGGCGGTTGTGCGAGCAATCGTTGTTTTATCACGTTCTAAAGCTAAAAAAGTTCGTTCGAATAGTTCTTTTTTTTTTTTTTTTTTTTTTTCTCTCACATACTGTGAGAGAGAATAAGAAGAGCATACGTATTCTCGCAAGAGATAGAAAGATAATTGGCGAAGGTCGTGTCGTTCGTTATTTTGAAAATGCTCTGAATGTGGAGATTTACTCTTATAATAGTTCTGGAATTCACTTGCACAATGTCTCGACTAGGTATTGCTTGAATTACTTATCGTTTAAAACGACTTAAATTGCTGAGAAAAGATTGCCATCGTAAAATAAAATTGCTCTTTCCCTCTCGCGCGCGCGTGAACGGAGATGAGAAAAAAAAATAAAAATAAAAGAAAAAGCGTATTCTTGCAAAAATTTAATAAAAGCATTGTGCTTTTTTATATATTGAATAAAATAAAAGTTTTATATTTATTTACGTATTTTCTTTTTTAAAGCTAATTATAGAAAGCGATTTTAAAGGAATCATCGGAAATATTAGTAGCAATTAAAATAGTTTCCAACTAAAATCACAAGGTTTAATTATTACATATAACACATTGTTCAATAAGTCCCGAGACTAACACCGAAAACATTTTTTTTCAAAAATCATTTTTATTCATCAATATAATCTCCTTTTAGAGTGATACAATCTTTCCAACGACTTTCCAACATTTCTATACCATGTTTATAGAAGGATTTATCCTTTGCTTCAAAATAGGCTTCAGTTTCGGCAATGACCTCTTCATTCGAGCCAAATTTTTTTCCCTGGAGCATTTTTTTGAGATCAGCAAAGAGCCAGTAGTCGCTGGGGGCTAAATCTGGCGAATACGGGGGGTGGGGAAGCAAATCAAAGCCCGACTCGTTCAATTTTGCCATTGTTTTCATGGACGTGTGGCATGGTGCATTGTCTTGGTGAAAAAGGATTTTTTTCTTCTTCATGTGCAGTCGTTTTGCTGCGATCTCCTCCTTCAAACGTACCAACAAGTCAATATAATAATCACTGTTGATCGATTTACCTTTTTCCAGGTAGACAATGAAAATCACGCCATGTGTATCCCAAAAAACAGACGCCATGACTTTGCCAGCAGACTGCTGCGTTTTTGGACGCTTTGGGCGGCTTTCGCCAGCCATGCGCCACTCAGATGATTGCCAATTCGACTCCGGAGTGAAATGATGTATCCATGTTTCATCCATGGTCACGTATCGACGCAGGAAATCCTTTTTATTGCGAGTAAATAGCGATAAACAGCTCTCTGAATCGTCGACTCGTTGCTGTTTTTGTTCCACTGAAAGCAATCGCGGCACCCACTTGAAAAAAACCTTTTTCATGCTCAATTTTTCATAAAGGATTGTAAATACGCTTCCAGATGATATCTGTGTCATTTCTGCAATCTTACGGACCTTCACTTTGCGATTTTTCATTACAATTTTTAACACTTCACTCACATTTTCCTGTGTAACGGCTTCCAATGGCTTACCCGAACGTTCCGCATCGTTTGTGTCCGTACGACCACGTTTAAACTCAGCATACCAACGACGAATCGTTGGTTTGGATGGAGAGGAGTCCGGGTAATGTTTTTCAAGCCATTGCTGGGCTTCTAAGGTGTTTTTACCCATTAAAAAACAATGTTTTATCAACACGCGAAACTCGCTCTTTTCCATTTTTCAAACAAATTACAAAGTGACTTTACTCTAACCTCGATAACTCTGCTGTCTGTGATCCGATCGACGTGAAATTTTTACACGTTTTATGTAAAGGTTCGCACTCTATGGAAACGTGGCCAGTTTGGTACTACTAGCACCATCTCTGGGTTAGTCTCGGGACTTATTGAACGATGTGTTATAACGTAAAATTTTGCGATAACCGCAATTCACATAATAAAAAAACATTAACATTATGTTGTAGATATTATATTTGGTTTGAAATTAATGTGTTTATTATTCAATGCTTGCGTAAGATAATTAGACCAATTTTTAATAATTTATCGTTAGCTGTTTAAGTTTTCTCGCGATAATATAATGAATGAATTTATTTATTGAAATTAAAAAGCTATTGGCTACCTTGTTAATAATAAATAATCAATTCTATAATAATGTTTCAAGTTTTAAAATATCGAAATATATTTCACTAAAAAAAAGAAAAACAGAATAAGCCGTCTTTATTGTGTACAACATGATATCGCACACATCTTACATCAGCCATCATGTGTTACATTTTCAGATTAAACCAGACAATATCAGTATCATAAACTTCCACAGGCATAACTTATACATATATGTATGATTCGATACGAAGCAAAAGAAAAAAAAATATAGCACGGGAGAGAGAGAGAGAGAGAGAGAGAGAGAGAGAGAGAGAGAGAGAGAGAGATAGAGGGAGAGGGAAACAACGCAAACGAAAGAAAGGAAAGCCGTGCAAGCACTCCATAAAATTTCCATACATATATATATATATATATATATATATATGCTGACTGTTGCCGTTTTAGTTTTTTTACTTCTTTTTTTTTCAATGTATACTACAGGAGAGGGTTACGTGAAACAAAAAAAAAAAAAAAAAGTAAAACTAGGCAAGCGATGAAATGCGAAACAATTGTCGAGCTACACGCATAACCGCGTAATATTTTTTTTTATTTATTTTTTTTTTTTTCGTGATAAAAGTTACATTTTTTTTCTACTTTTCTATCACATCGGCACACGTACATATATCTATAAACAATACATTCGGAAAGAGCTTTTGTTACCATCCGCAAGTCGGCAGCTATATTAATCAAGGGATTGCCTATCGCGTGCGCCGATGCTTTTATCGCACATACCGACATATTCTCCATGTCGTCCTTCCTTATTTTTCCTACTCCTTTTCTAAAATGGGAAATCGTTTGCAGTTTTTTTCCTCGATTTGCTTTGTGTATGTATGAATGAATGTGTCTGTGTGTGAAAGAGAATCGTTGATTTTTTTTATATAAATATGAATGGAATAGGATATAGGTACTTTTATTCGCGAAAAGTATAAAAAAAAAAAAAAAAAATAGAATATATTTCTTCTTTTTTAATTACTTCAATGTTTGTTCGATTAGTTGCGTCGATAAAAATTCATTTCATTAACTTCAATTACCGTTATATACTTGAAATTGGATTCGTTAAACGAAGTACTTTTTTACTTTTGCTTATTGCTACGTAACTTTCAAACAAATAGTTACACGTTTTGTTTCATAGTATTTTTACGCTCGTTAATGTAAAAAAAAAAAAAAAATTGCCCACATGTGAATTTTAGTTACGATTTATTATACTTAACCTATAACTATTAAAAATAAATTTTCAATTTGCGTGAAATTATTACACTTTTAGTTTAATTCCAAAAATCAAAACAGTTACGCAAACGAAGATTTTAACAAGAACGTTAAACCGAAATGTCAATTTCTAATTTCAATCCACGTCGAAATAATCATCGCGGAAGAAAAAATCGAACGGAACGTTTTCAACTCACAAATTTTATGGAATAAGTTTTAAACAAAAAATAGCTCTTTTTATTCATAGCTTTTTAATTGCACATTTGTTATATTGTTAAACGATCTTGAATAATAAATCAATGCTAAATTACAACATCATCGAATAAATAATTTAAACTTGGCGTAAAGATATAGTTCTTCGCAACGCCGCGGTCGTCCTCGCACACATTAGAAATTTCCTTACCGAGATGAAAATAGAAATGCTTATAAATATTTATCATGATTTGCGATCTATAAATACATTTACGCGTACTTAATTTATATCAACGATGATTGAGTACGAAAAAAAAAATATTTTCCAAAACTGTTTTGTTTATTCGGTACGAAATTCTTTCTCTTAACATTTCATATATATCACATCGGCCATTATTTATTTTCTCGAATCCTTGAACGTAACTATTTTAGAAAAAGAAAAAAAAATATACAAACTCCTTGATAAACCGTGACGGGCTCATGCATAAATGTATTTGGGCGGCTTGCATTTTTTTGCATTTCTATCGGCGATCGATAATTAGAGTGTATACGCGGCTAAGATATATTTAAGATCCTATGTATGTATACACACATTTTTTAATACTTTATGACGTCTACGAGAAAAATATGTCTATTATTAGAAATTTTAATTATTTCAAGTACCTTTATTTTTTATCCGTACATATATATGCTTCGTTGGTAATAATCGTGAAAAAATTCAATGAGTCTATTGTAATTTTCTATCGATTTTAAATAAACGTATAAAGTTTAAATTAAAATAAAAGATATTTATTGCTTCTTTTGTTTAGAGTCAGATTTTTTGGCTTGATAATAATTTGTCTTTTTCATATCTACCAAAACCTCACACTTAAGTACAGAAATTGTGTGCCTAAATGTCGGAAAAGATTACAAAACTTGACTAAGAATTTGGAATACTTACGTATAAAGTCGAGATAAAAGAAATTGCGAGGGTAGCTAAAGATTATAAATCCGAAAATAAAGTTGGAATTCCGGAAGCGCTTCAATTTTTCGTGTAAAAAGTTTGGCAAGAAATGTAAAAAAAAAAGATGAACGCTAAACTTTTGACATATTCAGCTTCTTAACTGTAACTCGCCTTTACTTCCTCGTTCAAGCATTAAAATGTAATTTTGTTGAAGAACATTATGTACGTGAAATTTTTGAATTTTATTTATGTATATTATATGCTAAATAGCATTTCGAATTAAGTTAAATTCCATTACCATGCATTATTCAAAATCTTTATGTCGAGTTTTCGTTAAGTTTGAATTTTTAAAACTTTTTGTAAATGGTAACGATATATAATTTATATGTTTATATTAAATGCGTAACAATATAGTATGTTGATAATTTATTGATTATCATTTTGAAACGTTTCAAAGCCGACGCGTTAAATTAAATTTTTAATATTCAAAAAAATTTTTATCTCGGAATCGGTCACATATTGAAATGACCATATACAAAAACAAATCGCAAAAACGTTTACGCTACACAAAATCAAACACTTAACTAACATGCATTGTCACACATCAACTGTCTGTCTGTCTGTCTCTCTCACTCTCTCTATCTCTCTCTCTCTCACACACACACACACACACACACACACACGCGCGCGCGCACACACATACACACACACACACACACACACACACACACACACACGCACGCACGCACGCACGCACACAGACAGACACACAGGCACACAGACACACAGACACACACACATACACAGGGGTTTTGGCGGGTACAAAGAACCCCGCATAACTCAGGAGTGCGGACCCTCCTGAGTACTTGTCAGCAAGTTTCCTCCTGGACCCCCGTAGAAAGAAAAAAAAAAAAATAAAAAAAATAACACACATACACACACAGACACACACACAGACACAGACACATACACAGAAACACACACACACACACACACACACACACACACAAGGTTAAACCTATAAAGTGCACAATCCAAAGTATCAAAAGACAAGCGTCGAATTTATATATCAGCGCACACTCGCCGTCTTACTCTTCGGCTATACAGACATATAACCACGAGGGCGCAAGGATGTTTCAAGGATCGACTATCCGTTGAAAATTTTCAATCGTTATATCTCAATGCGCTGTTGTGAAATGACAGAAGAAGACGAGCTCGTCGGTGCGAGAAGATAGAGGATAGAGCGAGTTAAATGACCGATGACGAAATTTACACGTATGTACGTATGTACTACTGTGATCAAAAAGTAAGGCAAAATTGTCATTTAAAACTCCCGGGCATTAGAAAGGCAGGTAAATGTTTCTTCCTAGGTTGGTAGGACTGTCTATAACATTTGCCAAGCGTCTGTTTGTGAAAAGGTTTAATTATCTCCGAGTTACACTTGTTTTTGTAAACAACCAAAAGTGAATTTTTCGATTTTTACAATGGGTGATTTTGTTGAGCAAAGAACTTGCATCAAATTTTGTTTGCGGAACGAATATTCTTGTGCGGACAGGTTGAAAATGTTGCGGAAGGCCTTTGGTGATCAAACTGTGGCACAACAAAACGTTTATAAGTAGTACAACGAGTTCAAGCGGGCCAAAAACGCGTTGAAGACGAACCGCGCTCTGGACGACCATCAACGACTACCGACGAGGGCCACGTCCAAAAAATCAAAGATTTGGTGCTTGAAAATTGTCAATTGACAATTAGAGACCTCGCTTATATTGTTGGAATATCATTTGGCTCAGCCCAAACCATTTTGAAGGATGTTTTGTGTCTCAAACGCGTCAAGTCTCGATTGGTGCCAAAATCGCTCAATTTTTTGGAAAAAAAGCGTCGCGTTGATGTGTGTGAAACTTTGCTGTCTGACTATCAGGACCACTTGAAATGCATCATTACTGGAGACGAGACTTGGATTTATGCATACGACCCTGAAACCACCGACCAATCCAGTAATTATCGTGCAAAAGGTGAAGCAAGACCGAAAAGACCACGGCAAAGTCGATCGAAAATCAAGGTCATGTTGACAGTTTTTATTGATTATCGTGGTGTGGTGCACTATGAATTCCTTCCGCCGGGCCAAACTGTCAACAAAAAATATTATTTGAGCGTTATGCGTCGTTTGCGTAAGCTATTCGTCTGAAGCGGCCGTAATTATGGGCGAACAACTCTTGGTTCCTTCATCACGATAATGCAGCATGTCATACTGCATTGGTTCTTCGCGACTTTTTTGCCAAAAACTCGACTCATATCGTTCCGCAACCACCGTATTCGCCTGATTTGGCTCCGTGCGACTTTTGGCTATTCAGCAAACTCAAAAGGCCAATGCGGGGACGCCGTTTTGACACGATTGAGGAGATAAAAACCGAATCAAAGAAGGTCTTGAAGGCTATACCGGAAAAAGACTATTCCGACTGTTTCGAGGACTGGAAAAAGCATTGGCAAAAGTGCGTTTTATCGGACGGGGATTACTTTGAAAAGGATGAAATTGATTAGGAAGAATAAATAAAGAATTTACATTTTATAAACAAATTCACCTTACTTCTTGATCACAGTAGTATATGCGTAGGAGTGCGTATATAAATTGCCATTAAGAAAGGAAGGTTAAAGGTGCTTACGGAAATGTTTATTTTTTGATCACTGACTATATTGTTCACAGGGTGTGGGTATATGTAATAGGGTATGTGGGATGAGAAGGATATTTTGACGTTTGATGGATAATTGTGTTAAGTGTTGACTGCTGAATTGATTTTTTTACTTTTATTCGTTTATTAATCATTTTAAAGGATGCACTAAAAATAGACAAATTATATTAAAATTGTTATTTACGAGTATTTTATCAAAGAATATAATCATGATTTTTTTTTTCAACTTTTAAAATTTTTTAAAATTTTTGTCAACGTATTTCTTCTGTAACATCGACCTTCCCAAGTTGCTCGAATGTCTTATATTTTTTTTGTTTTTTTTTGTATTACCGCCTTATTTTCCCGTTACTTTCTTTTCTTTTATCCCCCTTAGCTGTTGAGAGCGGGCGTAATGCAAAAAATGCAATAAATATACAAAATTTAGAAAATACTGAGGAATGTGCAGATGTTCGCGTCCCTAACGGTCAACGCAAAAACAACTTAATCACTTTACTACGCGTAGATAATTAACGGACCGGAGAGCACTTGTATACACAAAACTTATCTGTATCTTAAATACGAACGAAATAACGCAGATGCTTGCATTGGTAAACGCTTCCTCCGTTTTCTAGTACTACTAGCAGTAAATCTTAAAGATCCACATAGTAGTAGTTATCAAAAGGGGCATATAGCGCGAACGCCCATGAAGCTTGTTCTATACCTAACGCGTGGGACAGCGCTCCGTATCTTAAATACCGCAATAATGGCGCACCGAAACAGCCACCTCTGTTGACGATTTTGTCTATTTATAATATACAATTATCTTTTTCTTCCTCTCAATGTTGTCCTTTCTCACGCATTTACCAGATGCGTACATCCGCGCGTAGATCTTACAGAAAACACGCCTAGATAATAAAATAATTTTACATTTTTCCTAACTCAAATATACCGTAATCCATAAATACTTAAAACTATATTAAGAGTAAACCTGTATTATCGCAGCGAGATGGTAGCGTTGTTGATATTAACTATCAAACAACATTCTACGTCCCTTTTATTTTTGTAATACTAAGTATAACGAAAGCGCGATGTAATTAAAACTACATTCGACATATAAATACATGTTTAAAATAATTTTATATAGCGTAAGTCATCATGTAGTTTTAATTATATTTAAGTATAGTTAAAATGATCTATGAAAATTTACAATCATTTTAACTTTACAAATTAATTTAAGATAAATTTAAGTTCGAATTTGAATAGGAATAACACATCGTTCAATAAGTCCCGAGACTAACCCAGAGATGGTGCTAGTAGTACCAAACTGGCCACGTTTCCATAGAGTGCGAACCTTTCCATGAAACGTGTAAAAATTTTACGTCGATAGGATCACAGACAGCAGAGTTATCGAGGTTAGAGTAAAGTCACTTTGTAATTTGTTTGAAAAATGGAAAAAAGCGAGTTTCGCGTGTTGATAAAACATTGTTTTTTAATGGGTAAAAACACCGTAGAAGCCCAGCAATGGCTTGAAAAACATTACCCAGACTCCTCTCCATCCAAACCAACGATTTGTCGTTGGTACGCTGAGTTTAAACGTGGTCGTACGGAGACAAACGATGCGGAACGTTCGGGTAGGCCATTGGAAGCCGTCACACAGGAAAATGTGAGTGAAGTGTTAAAAATTGTAATGAAAAATCGCAAAGTGAAGGTCCGCGAGATTGCAGAAATGACACAGATATCATCTCGAAGCGTATTTACAATCCTTCATGAAAAATTGAGCATGAAAAAGGTTTTTTCCAAGTGGGTGCCGCGATTGCTTTCAGTGGAACAAAAACAGCAACGAGTCGACGATTCAGAGAGCTGTTTATCACTATTTATTTGCAATAAAAAGGATTTCCTGCGTCGATACGTGACCATGGATAAAACATGGATACATCATTTCACTCCGGAGTCGAATCGGCAATCATCTGAGTGGCGCATGGCTGGCGAAAGCCGCCCAGAGCGTCCAAAAACGCAGCAGTCTGCTGGTAAAGTCATGGCGTCTGTTTTTTGGGATACACATTGCATGATTTTCATTGACTACCTGGAAAAAGGTAAATCGATCAACAGTGATTATTATATTGACTTGTTGGTACGTTTGAAGGAGGAGATCGCAGCAAAACGACCGCACATGAAGAAGAAAAAAATCCTTTTTCACCAAGACAATGCACCATGCCACAAGTCCATGAAAACAATGGCAAAATTGAACGAATTGGGCTTTGATTTGCTTCCCCACCTCCCGTATTCGCCAGATTTAGCCCCCAGCGACTACTGGCTCTTTGCTGATCTCAAAAAAATGCTCCAGGGAAAAAAATTTGGCTCGAATGAGGAGGTCATTGCCGAAACTGAAGCCTATTTTGAAGCAAAGGATAAATCCTTCTATAAGCATGGTATAGAAATGTTAGAAAGGCGTTGGAAAGATTGTGTCACTCTAAAAGGAGATTATATTGATGAATAAAAATGATTTTTGAAAAAAAATGTTGTTTTCGTTGTTAGTCTCGGGATTTATTGAACGATGTGTTAAGTTTATATTTTATTGGTAGCGATAATTATATTTAGACTAATGTTATATTTAATTCTGTTTATAAAAAAAATAATGTATGCATGTACGCTACGACATTTTCAATGTAACATAAATGCAAAGGGAGGTACCCGCAGAGACATCTTTTCGTCCACCGAAGAACCAACACCCCCGCTTTAAAGAAAAATCGGACCGCCTACGCTAAGAAAATCGGCCACTCAAAATAGGTCAAGGCCCTCTCGAAATCGGCCCTCACCAACCGAAACGAATCACAAGACAATGGTGGAAAGGCCCTCACTTCCCCCTCCGCCCCGTTTTTTCATTCTTTCCTCAATTTCTCTCTCTTCCTACCCTCTTTTTTTCCTGCTTGGCTGGAGGGATGACTTATCATCGAAGGCGAGGTGATGAGCTGCATCGCCGCACACCAGACAGTCAGTACAACTCCACAACTCGACAACTCTAAAACAGTACAATTCTTCAACTCTACAACAATATTTATTACAACACTATTATATTATCTAAAACATTAGAAATAAACAGAAGTAAGTTTCTCTAAATAATATCAACCACTATTTCACTGCTCTTTCTTCCCACTTTCGCTATCATCCGATCGTTCTCTAGGTCCAATTACGTGGGCTGTGAGCGATCAAAAACCTTTCCGAGTCGCTTCTCAACTCCAACCACGTGGAGTAGAGGTGACTCAATCCTTAACCTCCCTCACTCACTCACCAAGTAGTTATTAGAAAGAAGGAGAATCGAGCGGCAACGGGCAAAAGATTCCGAGCTATTAGACGTAAAAGTCTAGGCTCGAAAAAACCGAATATATACACACACATTACTAATAGTCGCGTTTGCTCGATAGAGCCGACATGACACTTCAAAATATATTGATATTTTATAAATTTAAAATGGTTTTTATGCTTGCCCATTATCGTAAAAATTCTAATTAACCTTTGAGAGCGGAATATCGTAGAAAAAGATAAAATAATAAAACTATTTTAATTTTCAAATTTTATACATAGATTTTTTAACATAGGTAATAATTAGGTTTAAAATAATGCAATATTTTGTTAAGTATAAAACTATTTTAAATTAAATATCTAATAAACTCGTGTTAATTATTTATAATTTTTAAGAATTAACTGACATTTAATAAAAACAAATGAATATTCAAAGCTCATTAATAAAAATGGTTAAGTTATCGAATGCGCTGTGCAATATTTCTCTTTTTTTCATAATCATTTGTTTTTTTTTTTTTTTATTACCGATTAAAAATTCTTATAGCTCCTGTTCATTTTTCTCTCGTCATCGAACGATTGAAATAGTGAAATAGAAATACGTTTTAACGTTGATGTGTACTCTAATGTATGTTTACGTTTTGACGCGAAGACAATTAACCCACGTCAATGTAACGACATTTATAATTTTTCATATTAAATCAATTATTTTTGAAGTTTCATTACGACCGGTAACAAATAAATTTAATAAAAAAAAAAAAAAAAATGACATCTTAAAAATTTCATACAAAAACGTTAATAAACTACTTCGAGAATAGCGACAAAACAAATTTAAAATTAAAAGCATACGAGAAGACCTATAAAGGAGGAAAATTAGAAAAAAAAAATTGTCCTCGCTCGAAAACAATTTTTTTTACCAAAGTAACATAAAACAACAGAAGTATGATTCAATATGTATATACGTTTGTACATACATATATGTAACATATACATGTATGTAGTAGATATGTGTATACATATACGCTATGAAAAAAATATCATCCTCGCATATTTCACGCGAATACGCATCGTCTCTTTAAATTCGTTATTTAAACTGTTAAAAATGGTTTCAAAATATATTTAAAAGACTAAAATTTACGAAATTTAAAAATTCTTAAATAGACAATGTAAAAGCCGAAGTTGGTGAGATAAACAGTAAAATTAGGTGAAATGCTGCGAGCGCTAGCGTACATCGATAATAAGATATTTAAACAGAATAAAATATTTATATTAATTTGTCATTTTCATATGCGAGCGTTGATGAATAAATTAATTATAATAAATTAAAATATAAAAATATATCGTAAAACAAATATTATGTAAAAGATAAAAACTTATAACATTTTTTGTAAAGGCAGAATCAAACAGGGAGAGTACCGGTATTAGAGTTGCTTTTGTTAATTCGACGCATAAGATCCGAGGCAGTATCTTAGTGCACGGACATACCCGTGGCCTAGAAGCTGGTCGTGCTCGTAGAATGCTTCGGCATCCTCAAGGCTGTAAGCCACGTCCGGAAAATTTTTAGTTTTTACAGTGACGTAGATGCGTGCACGAAAAGAGAAATCGACCCGGGGGGCTGCGAGGCTACGAGACAGTGCCGAAGATTTCGCGAAGAAAGTATGTAGAGAGAGGGACATTTCGAGCGTAAGGAGAAAAAATCAAAGGGGGTGCGATAACGTACTCCGGCTCGCTTTCCATTCTCGCTTTCGTTTGAAAGATACTTCTAACTATATTTCTCTTTGTTCAACAAGAAGAAAATAAGTTTTTCTTTGTTTTTCAAAATAAAATTCAATTGTTCCTTTTTTTGATTCGAAAATTTAATCAATTATTTTATTTAATTCGTCCTCATATAACAGAACCAAACATACTTTACCGACCCGTAGATTAATTCCCTATCCGTCAAACCAAAAAAAAAAAAAAAAAAAAAGTCGCTCCTGATAAAAGAAAAAAAGGAAAATAAAAAAGAAACAAGGGTAAAAAAACGAGATCGCGCTATCAGCAGCTCGCTCTTTATAGTTCGAGCTACTGACGTGTACCCTGCCACCCACACATACTTACACTCTTACGCACTCAATATATATAAATCGATCGATATCGATCCGACGGAAGCCTTTAGTTTCCACGATAATACGAGGCAGTTGATATAAGCATGCAAATGTTCTTGGCAAGGGTAGGCGTTAATCGTAAGAGCGTTGTTGACACGTCGCACGCGATATCTCCTCTATGTATATCCTGAGAATCTCTCTCTCTCTCTCTCTCTCTCGACGCGTGCTGGACGCGTTTACGCATTGTGTCGTATCGCTTTACGCGGACTAATTCGATGACAGCTTGTTTAATCCCGGGATTAATTCTGGATGGAGAGTCTTGAGATATTGCGATGAGCAATCGGTGCGTTGTTATTGTTTTTCGTTATGATTATTTTTAGGTTTACGAACGATTGGTGGATTGTTTTTCTTACATTTTTAGTTCGGGAAAATTAAATTATGGAAAATGATTCGTGTCACGTTTATTTTATTATTTTTTTTTTTTTTTCAACAACATCGATTTCGTTTAAATATAAATTATTCGATGAAATTTTCAATACTATTTTGTAATATATATATTGTTTTAATTAAAATTTTAAAATTATTCGTGATATGTTCATTTTAATTAAGTTTTATTTTCATAAACGGTTACATCGATAAATGAAAAAAAAAAAATAAACGTTTTCAAATATATCGTAAATCATGTTTATTATTTGCACTTGTAAATTTCTAAAGTTAAAAAAAAAAAAAAAAAGATTTCGTAATAAATTACTCGTGTTACAAAAATGTCACTTACATTAAAGAAAACATAAATTAAGATATATATTAAGATTAATATTGCCCCTTTAATTAAAACGTCGTAACGATAATTAATGTGTAAATTAATTCCGCGAAGTTGTAAGACAGCAGCATATTCGTGTATAAAAGCCAAATTAAAAATAATTTTTTCGAATGTTGTATGTGTTTGACCGAAATTCGCATAAAGATTTTTCTTTTAACTTGTACATACGTACACTCGTCAGCTGTGTGTGCCAAGCGATGCTTGTGCACGTACCGACTCGAGTCGCTCGCAACTCCTCTTTTACCTAATTGATCAGTTTTTTTTTTCTTTTGTAATTTCAGGTTTTAATTCTACTTTCATATTATTATTATTATTTTTTTTTTTTTTTTTTGGGGGGAGTCTGTAAAATGCATTTACGCACGGTGTGTGGGACTCGGCAGATCCACTGCCCATACCCACTAAAAACATATCTCCCTGTTCGCACCGAATCCAGCCCGGAACTGTTTATCACATTTCATCAGTCTGGGTGGCAGTCCTTGCGTGTCCAGAGTTACACGTTCATTCCTTTTTCTTTTCTACAGCCATGCTCGAAAACATGCACTCTCACTCTCGTTCAGTTTTCCAGGCATCCATCTTCCATTTTGCTCCGCAACACTTGCGTGACGTAGCTTGCAATCATGCGCCAGTTGTCAGCGTTTGTCGTCATCAGTCTCGTCACGTTTTCCGGCGTGATCGCCCCTATCTTAGTTCCTAGTCTATGTCGTCGCACGGTCCAACGGTCACACACGAAAAACGTGTGCTCCACGTCGTCCCGCGGCCATCCGCAATACTTGCATTCCGGGGAGGAAACCCTACCCATCCTGTAGAGGTAATTGCGGAAGTACCCATGTCCTGACAGAAACTGGGTGAGGTAGAAGTCTATCTCTCCATGTTGTCTGCCTGTCCACTGTCGTACGTCTTGTATCAATCTATGGGTCCACCGTCCTTGGTCGTTCGTTGTCCATCTGTTCTGCCATTTTTTGAACGTCTCGTCTCGTGCTTCGTTTGCAGCGTCTGCCCTTCCAACGATAGCGCTACGTTCGTATATGCGCTTCCTCTCTGCCGCCAGGAGGTCGATCGGGACCACCCCCGCGATAACGAACACCGCGTTCTCTGATACCGTCCGGTACGCGCACGCAATTCTCAACGCGCCCACCCTTTGTACGCTGGTCATGGCTTTAGCCCGCCTGCGCACTTTCATTGTATCAGCCCATATCTCGGCTCCGTACAGCATGATCGAGTGGGTCACGCTCATCAGTAGTCTCCGTACGAATGGTCTGGGACCTTTCGTGTTGGCCATTAGTCTGCTCAATGCCTTTGTCTTTTCGGCTGCTTTGGTCGTGACGTTCCGTATGTGAGACCAAAAGCTCAGTTTCGTGTCCAAGGATACCCCCAGGTACTTAACCTCCTTTCTAGTCTCCAGTCGTTCCGTCCCGACTGTTAGCGGAACCACCGTTTCTATACGTTTCCGTGTGAGCAGCAGCAGCTCAGTCTTTTGCAGTGCTAACTGCAGTCCGTGCTCTGTCATCCATTCGTTCACACGTCTCATCACCTGATTCAGTTTGAGCTGAGCCAGGTGGGTGGTGCGAGCCACCATAACAATGGCCACATCATCCGCATATGCGATGAGGCGCGTGTCCGACGGCATGTCCAGTCTTAGTAAGCTGTCGTACAGAACGTTCCAGAAGTCAGGGCCCAGGATAGATCCCTGTGCGACCCCCGCGGATATCTGTCTTTGTCTCGTACCTTCCATCGTTTCGTAACGTATTGTACGGTCCCACAAGTAGTCGTCTATAACCCTGCGTAGGTAAGCGGGAACCCGGAAGGTTGTGTCCAACGCTTCCAGAATATCCGACCACCTTGCAGAGTTAAACGCGTTTCGTACGTCAAGGGTTGCCAGTAATACCAGCGGCCTGGCACCATGACAAACCTCATTTGTCTTCTGTACAAGTTCTGTAACGTCTTTTATAGCTCCAATGGTGGAGCGACCCTTCCGAAAACCGTGCTGGCGGTCTGAAAGGTCACCAGCGTTCTTTACCGCCATTGTCAATCTCGGTCTTAGCAGAAGCTCGTACAGCTTCCCTGTCATGTTGAGGAGACTTAGGGGCCTATAGGAAGTCGGCGAATCAGGGTCCCCCTTACCTTTAGTAAGGAGCACCAGTTGAGCCGTCTTCCAGAGCTTGCTGAATACCCCCGCTGTCAGGCACCCGTTGTACAGATCTAGCAGTACATTTGGGCAACACCGGGCAACGAACCGCAATAGTTCGGCCGGTACCCCATCGGGACCTGGAGCCTTATTTGGCTTCAGCGAGGATATTGCTGTCTGGAGCTCCTCCTTCGTGAAAAGGGGGAGTTGCATGTCCAAGTCTTCGTACGTCATTTCTGTTCTGTATGGGTGAAATGGAAAGAGTCCCTCAACGATTCTTTCCATCGAGTCCGCGTCCTTTGTAGCCGGTGGGCTGCGAGCCCCTAGTTTGCGGGTTACAATTTGGTAACCCGTTCCCCACGGGTCCGAGTCCACCTCTTCCGTCAAACGTCTCCAGCACTGTCCTTTGCTGTAGTTTATTGTTTGTCTGAGGCATTTTCTGACGAGTTTATACTCTTCCGAAAGAGCAGTCGCCTCCTGTCGGTCTTTTGCTCGTTGAGCGCGTCTGCGTAGTCTTAGGCAATCCCGCCTGATGTCAGCAATTTCTGCTGTCCACCAGTAGGCCTGCCGTTTGTCTCGTCTGTATTGTTTCCGGGGCATCGAGGCCTGGCACAACTGCCGAAGATACCGTTCAGTACCCTCGGCAAGCGCTTCAGCCCTTCCGCGCCCAGTCAGCTCTTAGGGCACCCTCCGTATCGGGGGTTCTGCATCTTGCAGTTGCCTTCTGAGCTTGTCCATGTTCACGCGTTTGATGTCCCACCTCGGGGGTCGTGAGTCCCGACTTCCATTCGTCACCGTTTTGTCTGTCACGTCAAAGGAGATGTACTGATGATCGCTGGCTGTGTAGTCCTCGATCACCCGCCACCCCCTTATTTTCGGGCATGTCTCTGTATTGCTCGCTTATCACGAGCACGTCCGCATCCGTTTCCGCCGCAATTTGAGGGAGCAGCGCATCGGCTACGCTGCTCCGATTCATATTGCATTGGAGAATCGTCAGGGCCATCTCGGTGGTTTAGTCCTCGCCTGTGTGAGTGCTGCCTTAAATGCGCCGCACAAGGCCGTACCCGGCGCATGACCAAGATCTTGGTTGGCCAAACCTGTGCAGAGAAAGCAGGCAGGAACACTGTTACATGCCCTGCCTACATGTCCCTTTTGGCCGCATCGCCAGCAGCAGTCGTGTCTGTCCGGTCCCTTACAGTCCTTCTTTATGTGACCAAAACCGAGGCACTTGTAACACCTTACTACGCGTAGTCTGGGTCTGACGCGGCAGTTGACCCAGCCTATCCGGATCCTACCTTTTTTCAGGAGGTCCGTCGCCTCCGTGGCGTCGAAGTCGCAGACAGCCATGGCTAGTCCTCGACTATTGGACGCGAAGACGTGAACCGCCCGTTCCGCCTCGATTCCGGTTTCGCGATTAATCGCTTCCGCGACGTCCTGCCCTGTCGTGACGCAGTCAAGGTCTACGAACTCCAGCGTCACTCTGGACGTCATGTCTTTTACCGTCGCTGTTGTACCGAGTACATCCTGTAGAGCCTGTTGAAAAACCTGTCGTTCCTGTTGCTTTTCAAGTTGTAGCAACATCGCGCCGTCTTTGGTCTTTCTAATTGTCCTAACTTGTACCTTTTCCTGTTGTGGGTCCACCTTTTCTCGTATGGTCCGTAGAACGTCCGCATACGATTGACCACTTGTCGGTTTGATCAGAATCGCACCTCTCCTGGGTTTCAGGCTAGGGCGATCAGATCCCCGATTTCGTGGCTGGGTGGCTTTATGTCCTGTCTCGTCCGTCTTGGCTGTACCCACGTTTGTACCCTTCCGTTTCTTTTTTAGGGCAACCTTTGTCCATACCCCGTCGGAGGTCCCTTGCTGTGGTACAGCAATGCCCTGTTCCGGAGTTGGGGTCTGGTTTACCCGTTTCCGTTTTTGTTGAGGGGTTACCTCAACCTCAATAACACGTCCAGTGTCTGTTACAGTATGCTTATGCATACGGTTCAGAACATACAACCCGACTTCCGTAGCCTCGTTTATCTCACTCATGCCTGTCGTTATGACGGTACTCACATTCCTTTGGACTTTGGTTTTTGCCGTCATTTTTTCTAGGACGCTGCGTATATTTAGAAGCTGCTCGCGCAGTTTTCTCTCCGCAGCCTTCCAGTTTTCCGGCGACCCTCCGTACCCGCCCGTCCTTTCGCGATTTCCTGTAGTGTTGTCTAGCCCACCAGCCAGGTCACCTACTGGTGTGCTAGGGGAGTTGGGATTTTCCCGCGACTCTCCTGAGTCTTTACGCGCAGGCTGCACTCTATTACCTGCAATTTTATTATCTTTTTCCATTTTTTATTTCATAAAACCCTTCCCTTCCCGAAAGTGGGTTTAGTGTGTTAGGTGGACAGTCAGCTCGCTAGAAAGTGGTTTCAGCATTCCGCCCTGGGTTCTCCCATTGTTCGAGCGCTTCGACAGTCCGGTGGCCTCGTCCGTTCCTCTCCCACACCCCAACAGCAAGATCCCATCCGATCGCCAGTCGGTGTTACTGCTGGAGGCGGGATTTAGCGCCTTTTGAGCGCCTTACCATTGTGCAGGGCAGCCTCCCATGCTGGCTGGGCCGGGTTCGGGCCCCCCACTAATGGCGGCCCAGGAGTGCGAAACTGGTTTTACGAATGTACCCTCCAGAGTGGAAGCGCACACGACCATGACAGAACCCTCTCTTGAAAGCTTTCGCTACCTAATCAGGAGCCCTGCGTTGTATTTGTGTCCGTCCTCGAGGCTCGGGCGCCAACGTGCAGTCTCGGGAAGGCCCGTTTATAGAGCCCCTGACCAGTCATTTCCCGCGTGCAGTGTGCCCGTTTATAGGGCCGCTTTCCGATCATGGGTGATACCCGTTTATAGGGCCCCCACTTTCATACCACGCTAAGACTCGAAGGCTCGCACGAAGGTGTCAGTGTACTGGTGATGTGTTTGTGTAGTTCCATTTCCCTGTTAGCCGTATGTAAAACATACGTTGCCCGCCCTGCACGTGAGAGTTCTCGGACGTAGGGTTGGATTTTGCAGAGCATTATTATTATTATTATTATTATTATTATTATTATCATTATTATTATTATTATTATTATTATTATTATTATTATTATTATCATTATTATTATTATTATTATTATTATTATTATTATTATTATTATTATTATTTATTTATTTTTTTTTTTTTTTTTCGTTTCGGTGGTAAAAAACCGGGGAATCTGCCTAAACCAGACCATCAGTGAGGACCCCTTTGCCTACCTGTAGACGCGGGGGGACCCACCGGTGTGACGGGTTCCGTAGTCACGTCAGCTCTGGCCTCGGATGGGCTCGATTGCTCGGGCACATCCGTGGCAAGGGCATCGGCAACCCCGGGGACCGTCTAACCCGCCATACGCCAGCATATGTCTGATATAAAACCATAGACATATGATGCGCGGATGGAATCTCCACCTTCTGTCCAACCTGCAGCGTGGATCTACTTTCGTATTGCTTCGCCGCTGCAGGTTCTGTCTATTCGTCAGTCCGTTCCCCGTAATGTTGTAACCTGTCTCCGTTTCGTAATTCCTTTCATACGATCCTTTCATTCACATTCACTCACTGACTCGTGCTTGTGCTACCCTTCACCAACTATTCCAAACACCCGTCCGCCTTCTTACCCTTCAAGACAGTCTCGACGAAGGTAGCTATCGCCGTCCAACTGTCCTCGTCTTGCAACATCCTCGCCACTGTATTTTCGGGCGTGATGCTGCCCGTTCTTGTCTCAAGTGCCAGTCTGTCTGTAGTCCATCGTCGGCACAAATAAAACGTGTGCTCGGCGTCATCGCGTTCGTAACCGCAGTATTTACATTCCGGCGACCTAACCCGGTTACACCGAAATAAATACTGTCTAAAGTAACCGTGCCCCGTCAAGAACTGGGTTAGGTAAAAATTAACCTCCCCAAACCCTCGTCCGGTCCACGATACCAGGCTGCTTATCAAGCGTCTTGTCCACGTAGCAGTGGCGTCCGTTAGCCAACGGTCCGTCCATTCGCGCATTGTCCTGTCTCGTTCCTCAACTGCCGCGTTTGTTCTCCCTACGTCGGCACTTTAATTCGTAAGTCCGTTTCCGTTCCCTAGCGAACAGGTCAATGGGTATTACACCCGCTACCACCAGGACGGCCTCCGCTGAGACCGTCCTGTAGGCGCACGCGATACGTAATGCCCCCTGTCTCTGTACGTTTGTTAGTCGCTTGCGGTATTTCTTTACCTCAAGCGCATCGGCCCAGACTTCCGCCCCGTATAAAAGGATCGAGTGGGTGGTGGCCATAAGCAACCGTCTTTTCCCCGGTCTCGGTCCATACGTGTTCGCCATAAGGCAGGAGAGCGCGGAAACCCGCGTCGCCGCCCTATGTGCCGTCTCCTGTATATGAGGCCAGAAGGTCAGCTTCGTATCTAGAGTTACCCCTAGATATTTCACCTTCCTCCCCGTCTGCGTCTGCACCGACCCCACCGTCATCGGTATGACGGTTTGTATCCTCTTTCCGGTGAGGAGGATCAGTTCGGTCTTTTCCAGTGCTAATGTCAGTCCGTGAGTCGTCATCCACCCGTCAACCCGCAACATGACCCGGTTCAGCGTCAGCTGTGCTAATTCTGGATTGCGCTGAACGATCACTACCGCCACGTCGTCGGCGTAGGCGATGAGTGAGGCGTTCTCGGGCATTTCCAGCCTCAGCAGGCCGTCGTAAACCGCGTTCCAGAAGTCAGGTCCTAGTATTGATCCCTGCGCGACGCCTGCAGTGATCGGCCTACTTGCCTGTCCCTCCGTGGTCTCGTACGTGATTCGTCGGTCTTTCAAGTAATCTCGCGCCACCCGCAACAGATAGGGGGGTACCCTAAAAGCCCGTAGAGCCTCCAGGATATCCCCCCACCCGGCGAAATTAAAGGCGTTTCTTACATCTAAGGTCGCGAGCAGTACTAGTGGTCTCGCGCCGTAGCAGACCCGCCTTGTCCGTAGGAAAGTTTCGGTGACTTCCCTTATCGCGCCTATCGTCGAATGGCCCTTCCGAAAGCCGTGCTGATTATCGGCCAGCCCTCCGGCGGCTGTTATCGCGCTCATTATTCTCGGTTTTAACAACGCCTCGTATAGTTTGCCCGCTGTGTCTAGAAGACTCAGGGGCCTGTAGGATGACGGTGTCTCGAGTTCCCCTTTACCTTTATACAAGAGGACTAATCGAGCCGTCTTCCAACGCGTTGCAAACCTCCCGGTCCGCAGGCTTGCATTGTACATGTCCAAGAGTAGTCTCGGACGTACAATGGAGATTTGCCGAAGAATCTCCCCCGGGATACAGTCCGGTCCAGGCGCCTTCCCGGATTTCAGCGAGGACGTAGCTTGGAGTAGCTCCACCTCGCTGAATTCCGGGACAACTAGGTCGCGATAGTCCGAGGCCTCCTCCGTCACCGGATGGGTCGGGAAGAGACCACCCACTATCGCGTCCATGGTGGTTTTGTCTTTGCGTTCGGGTGGACCGAAACTACCCAGTTTTTGGGTTACAAGTTTGTAACCCAGTCCCCAGGGGTCTCTGTCCACCTCCTCGCACAGTCTCCGCCAACACCGTTTCTTGCTGTCTTTAATAGCGAACTTCAGTCGCTTCCGTGCTGTCTTATATGCGACCGATAATTCATCGACGTTAGGGTTTCCCCTTTTTCGCGCGCGATGTAGTCGTCTACGACACGCGATACAGTCCTTCCGGATGAGACTGATTTCGTCGGACCACCAGTACATGGCTCGTCTGTCCGGTACGTTTCGTTTGCGAGGCATAGAAGCCTCACACAGTCGTGTTATCAGTGACATAGTCTTTTCTACTATGCTGTCAGTCCACGTGACCGTGCCTTCCGTAAGGTCTTCTGGAACGGCCTCGGAAGGCGCTACTGCTTCCAAGAGCGCCTCCCTAAAACGGTCATGGTTCTGTTTCGCGAAATTGAACCTTTTTGGTTGCAGACCCCCCCTATGCACGTTTCGTTGCGTCGAGGTACTGCTCAACACTTCAAAGACGATGTACTGGTGATCGCTGGCCGTAAAGTCATCGATCACCCGCCACCGGCTTATCCGCGAAGAGATACTGTCCGACGTCATCGTTACGTCAGGTATCGAAAACCCAAACCCTGGTCTAAGGTACGTCGGCGTACGTCCGGTGTTGGCCACCACCAGTTCAAGCCTCGCGGCCAGCTCCAGCAGCAGCCTACCCCGTTTGTCCGTTGCCGGCATGCCCCACTCGATCGCTCTGGAGTTAAGGTCGCCTGCGACGATGAGATCCCCCGGGAGATCTCTGATCTCTGATATCTGATTATTATTATTATTATTATTATTATTATTATTATTATTATTATTATTATGATTATTATTATTATTATTATTATTATTATTATTATGATTATTATTATTATTATTATTATTATTATTATTATTATTATTATTATTATTATTATTATTATTATTATTATTATTATTATTATTATTATTATTATTATTATTATTATTATTATTATTATTATTATTATTATTATTATTATTATTATTATTATTATTATTATTATTATTATTATTATTATTATTATTATTATTATTATTATTATTATTATTATTATTATTATTATTATTATTATTATTATTATTATTATTATTATTATTATTATTATTATTATTATTATTATTTTTTTTTTTTTTTTTTTTTTTTTTTTTTTTTTTGTCTCGGTGGTAAAAAAACGGGGAATCTGCCTAAACCAGACCATCAGTGAGGACCCCTTTGCCTACCTGTAGACGCAGGGGGACCCACCGGTGTGACGGGTTCCGTAGTCACGTCAGCTCTGGCCTCGGATGGGCTCGATTGCTCGGGCACATCCGTGGCAAGGGCATCGGCAACCCCGGGGACCGTCTAACCCGCCATACGCCAGCATATGTCTGATATAAACCATAGACATATGATGCGCGGATGGAATCTCCACCTTCTGTCCAACCTGCAGCGTGGATCTACTTTCGTATGGCTTCGCCGCTGCAGGTTCTGTCCATTCGTCAGTCCGTTCCCCGTAAGGTTGTAACCTGTCTCTGTCTCGTAATTCCTCTTATACGATTCGTTCATTCACATTCACTCACTGATTCGTGCTTGTGCTACCCTTCACCAACTATTCCAAACACCCGTCCGCCTTCTTACCCCTCAAGACAGTCTCGACGAAGGTAGCTATCGCCGTCCAACTGTCCTCGTCTTGCAGCATCCTCGCCACTGTATTTTCGGGCGTGATGCTGCCCGTTTTCGTCTCAAGTGCCAGTCTGTCTGTAGTCCATCGTCGGCACACATAAAACGTGTGCTCGGCGTCATCGCGCTCGTAACCGCAGTACTTACATTCCGGCGACCTAACCCGGTTACACCGAAATAAATACTGTCTAAAGTAACCGTGCCCCGTCAAGAACTGGGTTAGGTAAAAATTAACCTCCCCAAACCCTCGTCCGGTCCACGATACCAGGCTGCTTATCAAGCGTCTTGTCCACGTAGCAGTGGCGTCCGTTAACCAACGGTCCGTCCATTCGCGCATTGTCCTGTCTCGTTCCTCAACTGCCGCGTTTGTTCTCCCTACGTCGGCACTTCGTTCGTAAGTCCGTTTCCGTTCCCTAGCGAGCAGGTCAATGGGTATTACACCCGCTACCACCAGGACGGCCTCCGCTGAGACCGTCCTGTAGGCGCACGCGATCCGTAATGCCCCCTGTCTCTGTACGTTTGTTAGTCGCTTGCGGTATTTCTTTACCTCAAGCGCATCGGCCCAGACTTCCGCCCCGTATAAAAGGATCGAGTGGGTGGTGGCCATAAGCAACCGTCTTTTCCCCGGTCTCGGTCCATATGTGTTCGCCATAAGGCGGGAGAGCGCGGAAACCCGCATCGCCGCCCTATGTGCCGTCTCCTGTATATGAGGCCAGAAGGTCAGCTTCGTATCTAGAGTTACCCCTAGATATTTCACCTTCCTCCCGGTCTGCGTCTGCACCGACCCCACCGTCATCGGTATGACGGTTTGTATTCTCCTTCCGGTGAGGAGGATCAGTTCGGTCTTTGCCAGTGCTAAAGTCAGTCCGTGAGTCGTCATCCACCCGTCTACCCGTAACATGACCCGGTTTAGCGTCAGCTGTGCCAATTCTGGATTGCGCTGAACGATCACTACCGCCACGTCGTCGGCGTAGGCGATGAGTGAGGCGTTCTCAGGCATTTCCAGCCTCAGCAGGCCGTCGTAAACCGCGTTCCAGAAGTCAGGTCCTAGTATTGATCCCTGCGCGACGCCCGCAGTGATCGGCCTACTTGCCTGTCCCTCCGTGGTCTCGTACGTAATTTGTCGGTCCGTTAAGTAATCTCCCGCCACCCGCAGGAGATAGGGAGGTACCCTGAAAGCCCGTAAAGCTTCCAGGATATCCCCCCACCTAGCGGAATTAAAGGCGTTCTTTACATCTAAGGTCGCGAGCAGTACTAGTGGTCTCGCGCCGTAGCAGACCCGCCTTGTCCGTAGGAAAGTTTCGGTCACTTCCCTTATCGCGCCTATTGTCGAATGGCCCTTCCGAAAACCGTGCTGATTATCGGCCAGCCCTCCGGCGGCTGTTATTGCGCTCGTTATTCTCGGTTTTAACAATGCTTCATAAAGTTTGCCCGCTGTGTCTAAAAGACTCAGGGGCCTATAGGAAGACGGTGTCTCGAGTTCCCCTTTACCTTTATACAAGAGGACCAATCGAGCCGTCTTCCAACGCGTTGCAAACCTCCCGGTCCGTAAGCTTGCATTGTACATGTCCAAGAGTATTCTCGGACGTACAATGGAGATTTGCCGAAGAATCTCCCCCGGGATACAGTCCGGTCCAGGCGCCTTCCCGGATTTCATCGAGGACGTAGCTTGGAGTAGCTCCACCTCGCTGAACTCCGGGACAGCTAGGTCGCGGTAGTCGGGGGGCCCTTCCGTCACCGGATGGGTCGGGAAGAGACCACCCACTATCGCGTCCATGGTACATTTGTCCTTGCGTTCAGGTGGACCAAAACTACCCAGTTTTTGGGTTACAAGTTTGTAACCCAGTCCCCAGGGGTCTCTGTCCACCTCCTCGCACAGTCTCCGCCAACACCGTTTCTTGCTGTCTTTAATAGCGAACGTCAGTCGCTTCCGTGCTGTCTTATATGCGACCGATAATTCATCGACGTTAGGGTTTCCCCTTTTTCGCGCGCGATGTAGTCGTCTACGACACGCGATACAGTCCCTCCGGATAAGACTGATTTCGTCGGACCACCAGTACATTGCTTTTCTGTCTGGTACGTTTCGTTTGCGAGGCATAGAAGCCTCGCACAGTCTCGTTATCATAGTCATAGTTTTTTCTACTATGTAGTCCGTCCACGTGACCGTGCCTTCCGTAAGGTCTTCTGGAACGGCCTCAGAGGGCGCTACTGCTTCCAACAGCGCCTCCTTGAAACGGTCATGATTCTGTTTCGCGAGGTTAAACCTTTTTGGTTGCAGACCCCCCCTTTGTACGTTTCGTGGCGTCGAGGTACTACTCAACACTTCAAAGACGATGTACTGGTGATCGCTGGCCGTAAAGTCATCGATCACCTGCCACCGACTTATTCGTGAAGAGATACTGTCCGACGTCATCGTTACGTCCGGTATCGAGTACCCAAACCCTGGTCTCAGGTACGTCGGCGTACGTCCGGTGTTGGCTACTACCAGTTCAAGCCTCGCGGCCATCTCCAGCAGCAACCTACCCCGTTTGTCCGTTGCCGGCATGCCCCACTCGATCGCTCTGGAGTTAAGGTCGCCTGCGACGATGAGATCACCCGGGAGATCTCTAAGGGCGTCCTCCAGTGTACCAATCTTTTCCTCGAAGACCCTCGCCGCGACGTTTGGGGACAGGTAGACACTAACGTAAGTGATAGTGCCAACCCTAACCCAAACGAAGTCCTCTCCATACGAGGAAGCTTGTACCCGTCGGCCCATCGCGCCCCTCACCCAGATGGCCGAAGTGCCCGAGGCATTCGAAAACCACCCGTCAGTTGTGCGTAGGTCTCGGTACTGCTCGCTCAGTATTAGTACGTCTGCGTTTCGTTCCGTCGCAATCTGCGGTAATAGCAGCTGGGCTGCTTGGCACCGATGTAGGTTTCCTTGCAGTACCCCCATCATGCTGTGGACTTTTTCTTGAGGTTTTCAAGCGCGGCCCTGAAAACCCCACACGCCCCGGAACCCGGCCTATGCGCGACTTCCTTGTGCCCCGTCGCAGAGCATAGGAAGCACTTGCTGTCCTTGGTCTTGCACGTCTTACTGTCGTGGTCCTTTTGCCCACAAGTCCAGCAGCATCGCGACCTATCGGGCCCTTTACACTCTTTACGAGTGTGTCCGTAACCTAGGCACTGGTAGCACCTAGGCACCGTCAGCCTACGTCTGACGCGGCAGTTGGTCCATCCGATTTTTATTCGTCCTTTGCGGAGGAGGGTTTGGGCCGCGCCCTCCTCCACTTCCACAACGGCCAAGCATATGTCTTGCTTGTTGGGACCGAAGATGTGCACCCTCGGATCCCTGCCGTCGCCTGTCTCGCGTTTTAGAGCGTCCGTTATGTCAGTAACGTCCGTTACGCTGTCTATGTCAAGTATCTCCAGCCGAGCGGCTGGAGTTAGGTCCTTAACAGTACCGTTCCCTCCCAAGGTCAGCTTGAGCTTCTCCTGGAAGTCTCGTCTTTCTGTCGCACCGCTCCTAAGTCTGAGGAGAAGCCCACCGTCTTTTGTCTTCCGACAATTCTGAATCTGCACGTTAGCAGATTCAGGGTCGACTCCCGCCTTCAGTCGTCTAAGTGCGTCCGCGTACGTCACCCCGTCGCTCGGCTTAATAAGCACCGCGCTGGTGCGCGCCCCGCCCTTTCTGTCTTTGTTTAATGCGGTTTTTTTCGCGTGTTTCTTTACTGGAGCCGGTTCCGCGCGTTTCGACTCCTTTTTTGTCTCCGCTACTGTCTTTTTCGAGACAACTTTTTTCCAGCCCCCATCGTCTGCCACCTTCTGGTAAGCAGCCGACTGTTCAGGGCTGAGTCCCGTTGCCTCCCGTTTTCGTTTCGTGGCAGACACAGTCGGGTCAACCTTCTCCGCGTTGCCCGAGGAGAGGTGAAGGCGGTCACATTCTCGCTGCGCGCGCTCAACTGCCTCCCGTATAACTGCCATACCGGTCTTAATTGGTTCCCCGACGTTTTTTTGCTTTTTGGTCTGCGCCTCCATGGCTTGGAGGGCAGTTTCTATTCGTGCCAGCTGAGCTCGGAGAGCCAGCTGGGGGGACGATTCGTCAGTCTTTGTATGTCCTGTCGCTTTAGCCTCCGCAACAGCCAGGTTACCTACTGCTGCGGTGGGGGTGCTGGGCTGCACCCTGGACTCCTTTGAGTCCGTGGTCGTCGCAGGCGGCACTGTCGAGCCTGCATTATTTTTGTTTATATTTTCCATTTTGTTTGTGTTTAAAGTGTAATAAGTGTGCATGATGTGGCGGTCAGGAGGCTCAGCGAGTGGTCAATACAGCGAACCGTCCTGAATTCTCCCGAGAACTAAGCCCTTCTACAATCCGGTGGCCTCGGCAGTTCCCCCCCCGCCCTCCGCAGCAGGGTCCCATCCGAACGCCAGTCGGCACTACTACAGAGGACGAGATTTGGCAAACGCTCTACCAATGTGTGGGGCAGCCTCCCATGCTGGCTAGACTGGGTCCGACCCCCCCCAACTGTTGGCGGCCCAGCAGTGCCTTACTGGTTTTACAGCTGTACCCTCCAGAGTGAAAGGGCACGCAGCCTCGAGAGCATTCCCTTTTGAACGCCTTTTGGATCACCACCCGGTGAGCACTGCATAGTGCACATTGTCTACATCAGGCCTCGCCCCGGTAGTCCATGACCCGCCGGAGGATATCCGTTTATAGGACCCCCCAGCACCACACGGTATGTTGCCTGGTTTATAAGGCGCCCCGATCCACGTCCCACCGGGTTCTGGTCGTGCAGACTTGAGCACTCGTAGTTGTGTAAGTGAGGTGGTGGTTGGGCATGTTAGCAAGGTACCACTATTCCATGCATCATCCATGAGTCGGAGCCTTCTATCAGCCGATCTCGTTTTCGCGCTGCTGCAAGAGCATCGACGCAACGAGACCGTTGCTGCGGAAGCAGGCCTTGGGCCTAGAAGGACGACGTTTGCTCTGGGTAGGGTTTCCCACTACCCGAAGCCGGCTTCCCCCTCCTCCTCCCTCTCCTAGTAAAGAAGAGGTCCCGGGCTTGGGACCGGTATAGCGGAGTTATTATTATTATTATTATTATTATTATTATTATTATTATTATTATTATTATTATTATTATTATTATTATTATTATTATTATTATTATTATTATTATTATTATTATTATTATTATCATTATTATTATTATTATTATTATTATTATTATTCTGATGTGGAGTTTTTCTCGATTTCTCCCATCCAGCGCCTCCCCAGGTTGCGGATAGGGGAACGCCCTCCAGATATAGAGGGTACTGGGGAAATTAAATACCCCAGGGTGGACAAAAAAATCGAGAGAAACCCAAGGTGTTGGCACCGTGCTGAGGGGTGAATGGCTGTACTTTAGTCAGTCGCAAACGGTGTGCTCCGGATACCTGGCGACCTCCGGTAGTATGTAGCCTTACCGTGGTACTGGACGCTCTGCCACGATGGACATTTAGGCGGACCATGCTCGTGGGAACAACGAACAACTCTAACAACACTTTAGGGGAGCCTGTACCCTTAAATGTAGGCCCGTCAGGTTTTACGGCAACAAAACCCGGGGACAGTACCTCGACAACAAATGAAATAAAAGCGAATCAGGAAAAGGTGGTCATTCCCCGGTTTCTGATCGTAAAGAGAACTGAAGGTAATTTTGATAAAGTCAGCCCGTTTCTGATAAACAAACTTTTTTATGGCACAGTTGGTGAATTGCAATCAATTAGAAAGACCAAAGAAGGTCTTCTTGTAGAATCGCGATCGGCATCCCAGGCTAGTAGGTTGCTGAAATTAAAACGTATTGGAGATTTTGTCATCGAGGTATTTGGTCATAGGACTATGAACACATCTAAGGGTGTCATTTACTGTAATGATCTTTTGAACTGTAAAATTGACGAAATTAAAGATGAACTTTGCGACCAGGGTGTCATAGAGGTAAAACGCATTATGTCGAAAGTAAATGGTAATTTGGTTGAAACACCTAACCACATTCTTACCTTTAACACACCAAAACTCCCCGAGAAAGTTAAAGTAGCTTTCTACAACCTTAAAGTTAGACTTTACATACCCGCGCCCCTAAGATGTTTCAAGTGCCAAAGATTTGGACATACATCCGTAAAATGCACTAATGAGCAGATATGTATCTGCGGAATGATCCTTCATAAAGGTAAACCCTGCGAAGAACCCTTAGTATGTATCAATTGTAAAGGAAATCATAGCACAAAATCGAAAAATTGCGCCAAATATAAAGAAAAGTTAGCTATTCAAGAAATTAAAATAAAAGAAAATATCTCATACCGTGAAGCACGTTTGCGTGTAGCTGTAAAAACACCCACACAGGGACTATCCTACGCATCGGCGGCTTCTAAACTAGCACCTTCAATTGATGTCTCGGCTTTAGTCAAAGAGATAACCCCTTTACTTGTGTCAGCAATGAAGGCAGTTTTTGTCACCAAAGAAATTTTCAAAATTCCTACGGTACCGCTAGCTCGAGATCTGTCTCAACAACCACATCGATCAAGGAGTGATAGTTTTGGAAGCACTGCTAGTATAATAGATTCAGAAACTGGTCCAAAGAAAAGAACGCGTGACTACTCGCAAGAATGTTACTCTGACGATGTGCTCTCCACAACGTCTGACCCGCAACTGATGGTAAAGAGAGGTAGAGGCTGGGAGAAAGGAAAACCGAGAAAGCAAAAAACCCAGGATATGTTACCTTCTGCATTTTTGTAATGGATAATATAGTACAATGGAACATTCACGGCTGTGTTCATAATTATTGTAACCTAAAGTTAATACTCACAAAATTTAATCCCTTGTGTTTAGGACTCCAAGAAACTCATTTTCTTCCTGGGCAGTCTTACCAGCTTAGAAACTATAAGATATTCCGGAAAGATGTTGTGCCTATTATTCGTAGAAGAGGTGGTGTCGCTATCATGGTGAGAAGCGATGTACGATCTGATCTTCTTAAAGTCACGTCCAATCTACAAGTTGTAGCTGTACGCATTTCAAGCCCGATTCGCTTAACAGTGTGCAGTATCTATTTACCAGATGGAAATTGGTTAGTAAAGGACCTGCAGAATATTATTGATCAACTTTATCCCCCCTTCATCCTTCTAGGTGATTTTAACGCCCACAATGAACTTTGGGGCTCGGACTTCAAAGATCAACAAGGACGCATGATCGAAACTATCCTTGATTCGCCACATATTGTACTACTAAACACTGGTAAACCTACCTACTTTAACGCAAGGTCGAAATCCTTTTCAATGATAGACCTTACAATTACATCAACTCAAATATCGACTAGATTTGAGTGGAAAGCTCTTAGTGATCTTTATGGTAGTGATCATTTTCCTATAGTGATCACCACGGATGTTCCCAAGAAGGATCAGGCTAGTCCAGAGAGATGGCTCTTACAGAAAGCCAATTGGTCTAAATTCCAGAACTCCTTAAAAATAACATCACACCGTGACTCCATTAAAGAGGAGGTAGAAAACATAACTAACCTTATTCTAAACGCGGCTAGAAAGTCCATTCCCACATCCGGAGGAACATACGGTCAAAAGAGAGTTCCTTGGTGGAACCAAGAGGTTCAAAGTGCTATTAAAGCTAAAAAAGCTGCGTTTAATCGCTTTAAACGATACCCTACTGATAATAATCTTCTTTCTTTTAAAAAGGCCCGAGCTAAAGCTCGCCGACTTATACTTGAGAGTAAACGTGTATCTTGGTCGAACTATGTATCTGAAATCTCGTCAGACACGTCACCACATGAGTGTTGGAATAGAGTCAGGAGAATCTCAGGTAGAGGGTATAATCCTCCTATCTCGTATCTTCAAATAGAAGATGGTTTCATTACCCATGACACTGATGTAATAGCCGACCGAATTGCAGATCACTTTGAGAGAACAAGTAGTTCTTCCAATTATGATCTAGTTTCCCTTCAAACTAAAGAGGACAAAGAACAAACTTTAAACTTTCAAACTAATAAAAATTTTTCGTATAATACTCCGTTTAATATGATCGAATTAAACTCAGCGATGTCGACTTTGAGGGAATCATCACCGGGCCCTGACTGTGTATCAAACATGATGCTTAGTCACCTAACACCAGATTTTAAGCGTTATTTGCTCTCAATATATAATAAAATTTGGGTCCAAGGCTCCTACCCTGATTCATGGAAAGAAGCTATTGTCGTTCCAATTCTGAAAGCCAATAAAGACCCATCATTAGCAATAAACTATAGACCTATAAGTCTTACATCTTGTCTAGGTAAACTACTCGAAAAAATGGTAAACAATCGTCTCGTTTGGTTGCTTGAAACAGGTGGTTTTATTGTGGAAAGCCAGTCTGGTTTCCGCAAATTTCGTTCAACTATTGACCAGATAGTCTATCTAGAACACGCTGTCCACTCAGCTTTTAGTAAACGTGAACATCTTGTCGCAGTATTCTTTGACCTTAAGAAAGCATATGATATGACTTGGCGCTACCATATTTTGAGGAAATTGTATAAATGGGGTTTCAGAGGCAATCTGCCTCTTTTCATTACTTCCTTTTTGGAAAACCGTAAATTCAGGGTAAGAACTGGAACTACCTACTCATCTCTCAAAATTCTGGAGAATGGTGTACCTCAAGGTTCTACCCTTAGTGTGACCTTATTTCTCATCGCTGTGAATGACTTGGTTAAGGATATTGATCAACAAATCGGTGTTTGTCTATACGTAGATGATCTCAGCATTTTCTATGCTGCTGGCACTATCGGCAAGATTAATACTAATCTTCAAGCAGCGATAAACCAAGTCGCTATTAATGCAGAAAATATTGGTTTTCAGTTCTCAATCGAGAAGACGCAATGCATGCATTTCTGTAGACTGCGTCGACCCCACTACGGTCCAATGCTTCGTCTCAAAAAGAACTACATTCAGACTAAGGATCGGATAAAATTTTTGGGCATTATACTAGAACCTAAACTTACTTGGACTGCTCATATCAAAGAACTTAAAATCAATTGTCTTAAGCGGATGAATATTATTAAAGTTTTAGCTGGAACCAAATGGGGTGCCGAACCCCGTATGCTTCTTCAAATATATAGTTCATTAATCTTATCCAAGATTGACTATGGTTGTGTTGTTTATTCGTCGGCATCACACAGTATCCTTAAAACACTTGATTCTGTACATCACATGGGAATAAGACTTTGTCTCGGTTCCTTGCCTGGCACACCTTCATCAAGTCTCTGTGTCGAATCCGGTCTGGCACCCCTTAATATTAGAAGGAAACTCACTATTGTATCTTACGCATGCAGACTAAGTGGACGATACAACAATAGAATTTTTGATGTAATCTTCAAATCCAGTATAAGATCAGGTTCTTTAAATAAGCCTCTCAGTATCCGGCTTCGAGAACTATTGATTGAATTAAACTATCTGATCCCACCAGTACTACCTATCGGATTTTTGGAAATACCACCATGGAAAGTCCCCAACCATGACATCGTACTAGACCTCCTAAAATATAATAAGCAGGACACGCCAAGTAGTTTGCTTCAAAGGCTTTTTCTAGACATGTTAGATAAATACACAGGAGCGGAAATTCTTTATACCGACGGATCTAAAACAGATTATGGAGTAGGAGCCGCGTTTGTTGTCGCGGATCATCCATACTCATGGACATTACCGCCAGAAACTTCAGTGTTTACAGCTGAACAATATGCTTTATGGCAGGCGCTTCAATATTGTTCCTTTTCTCTTAATGCTAATCACTTTGTCATTGCCAGTGACGCACTAAGTGTCTTGTTATCACTCTCAAATCCATACTGCAACGATCCACTTCTCTAGAGGATCACATCACTTCTAGTATTTATATCAGAACAAAAGAAGAATGTTCATTTTATATGGGTACCTAGTCACACTGGGCTAGAGGGCAATGAGATAGCAGACAAGGCTGCCCGTCAAGCTGCTGGATCTGAGAGTATTGATGTGTTAGCGTTAAAACACACTGATTTTCGGAACTCAGTACTCTGTAAAATCTATGACACATGGCAAAATGAATGGAACTCACTTAATGTCCAACTAAAACTTTTCAAATCCACAGTTAGAAGGTTCGACCTACCTAAAGACCTATCTAGACAGGATCAGACGAAAATCCATCGTCTTAGGCTCGGATATACTGTACTGACCCATGGCTATAGGGTATATAAGAAAAATCCACCAATATGTGATAATTGTCAGTCACAATTGTCAGTACCACATATTATTGTAGAATGTCCACTTTTTACACCGGTACAACAAATTTACCACATTAATGGAAACTTATCTGATTTGCTATCTGATTCAGAAAGAATAAGGAAGGTAATCATGTTTCTTAAAGCTTGCGACCTATACAATAAAATATAATTTTCTCTACAAACTTTCATGTATTAAAGTACCCATATTACTATAATAAGTCGAGAATATAACTAGACCAAAGCTAAATAAAGAAAGAGCTAATGACCTTCGTCGTCGATGCCTATATAGAAAAAAAAAAAAAAAAAAAAAAAAAAAAAAAATTATTATTATTATTATTATTATTATTATTATTATTATCATTATTATTATTATTATTATTATTATTATTATTATCATTATTATTATTATTATTATTATTATTATTATTATTATTATTATTTTTTTTTTTTTTTTTGTTTCGGTGGTAAAAAAACGGGGAATCTGCCTTAACCAGACAATCAGTGAGGACCCCTTTGCCTACCTGTAGACGCGGCAGGACCCACCGGTGTGACGGGTTCCTTAGTCACGTCAGCTCTGGCCTCAGATGGGCTCGATTGCTCGGGCACATCCGTGGCAAGGGCATCGGCAACCCCGGGGACCGTCTAACCCGCCATACGCCAGCATATGTCTAATATAAAACCATAGACATATGATGCGCGGATGGAATCTCCACCTTCTGTCCAACCTGCAGCGTGGATCTACTTTCGTATTGCTTTGCCGCTGCAGGTTCTGTCTATTCGTCAGTCCGTTCCCCGTTAGGTTGTAACCTGTCTCTGTCTCGTAATTTCTTTCATACGATCCTTTCATTCACATTCACTCACTGACTCGTGCTTGTGCTACCCTTCACCAACTACTCCAAACACCCGTCCGCCTTTTTACCCCTCAAGACAGTCTCGACGAAGGTAGCTATCGCCGTCCAACTGTCCTCGTCTTGCAGCATCCTCGCCACTGTATTTTCGGGCGTGATGCTGCCCGTTTTCGTCTCAAGTGACAGTCTGTCTGTGGTCCATCGTCGGCACACATAAAACGTGTGCTCGGCGTCGTCGCGCTCGTAACCGCAGTATTTACATTCCGGCGACCTAACCCGGTTACACCGATATAAATACTGTCTAAAGTAACCGTGCCCCGTCAAGAACTGGGTTAGGTAAAAACTAACCTCCCCAAACCCTCGTCCGGTCCACGATACCAGGCTGCTTATCAAGCGTCTTGTCCACGTAGCAGTAGCATCCGTTACCCAACGGTCCGTCCATTCGCGCATTGTCCTGTCTCGTTCCTCAACTGCCGCGTTTGTTCTCCCTACGTCGGCACTTCGTTCGTAAGTCCGTTTCCGTTCCCTAGCGAGCAGGTCAATGGGTATTACACCCGCTACCACTAGGACGGCCTCCGCTGAGACCGTCCTGTAGGCGCACGCGATGCGTAATGCCCCCTGTCTCTGTACGTTTGTTAGTCGCTTGCGGTATTTCTTTACCTCAAGCGCATCGGCCCAGACTTCCGCCCCGTATAAAAGGATCGAGTGAGTAGTGGCCATAAGCAACCGTCTTTTCCCCGGTCTCGGTCCATATGTGTTCGCCATAAGGCGGGAGAGCGCAGAAACCCGCGTCGCCGCCCTATGTGCCGTCTCCTGTATATGAGGCCAGAAGGTCAGCTTCGTATCTAGAGTTACCCCTAGATATTTCACCTTCCTCCCGGTCTGCGTCTGCACCGACCCCACCGTCATCGGTATGACGGTTTGTATTCTCCTTCCGGTGAGGAGGATCAGTTCGGTCTTTGTTAGTGCTAAAGTCAGTCCGTGAGTCGTCATCCACCCGTCTACCCGTAACATGACCCGGTTTAGCGTCAGCTGTGCCAATTCTGGATTGCGCTGAACGATCACTACCGCCACGTCGTCGGCGTAGGCGATGAGTGAGGCGTTCTCAGGCATTTCCAGCCTCAGCAGGCCGTCGTAAACCGCGTTCCAGGAGTCAGGTCCTAGTATTGATCCCTGCGCGACGCCCGCAGTGATCGGCCTACTTGCCTGTCCCACCGTGGTCTCGTACGTAATTTGTCGGTCCGTTAAGTAATCTTCCGCCACCCGCAGGAGATAAGGAGGTACCCTGAAAGCCCGTAAAGCATCTAGGATATCCCCCCACCTAGCGGAATTAAAGGCGTTCTTTACATCTAAGGTCGCGAGCAGTACTAGTAGTCTCGCGTTGTAGCAGACCCGACTTGTCCGTAGGAAAGTTTCGGTCACTTCCCTTATCGCGCCTATTGTCGAATGGCCCTTTCGAAAACCGTGCTGATTATCGGCTAGCCCTCTGGCGGCTGTTATGGCGCTTGTTATTCTCGGTTTTAACAACGCTTCGTAAAATTTGCCCGCTGTGTCTAAAAGACTCAGGGGCCTATAGGAAGACGGTGTCTCGAGTTCCCCTTTACCTTTATACAAGAGGACCAATCAAGCCGTCTTCCAACGCGTTGCAAACCTCCCGGTCCGTAAGCTTGCATTGTACATGTCCAAGAGTATTCTCGGACGTACAATGGAGATTTGCCGAAGAATCTCCCCCGGGATACAGTCCGGTCCAGGCGCCTTCTCGGATTTTATCGAGGACGTAGCTTGAAGTAGCTCCACCTCGCTAAATTCCAAGACAGCTAGGTCGCGGTAGTCGGGGGGCCTCTTCGTCACCGGATGAGTCGGGAAGAGACCACCTACTATTGCATCCATGGTGGTTTTGTCTCTGCGTTCGGGTGGACCGAAACTACCTAGTTTCTGTGTTACGATTTTGTAACCCAGTCCCCAAGGGTCCCTGTCCACCTCCTCGCATAGTCTCCGCCAACACCGTTTTTTACTGTCACTTATAGCGTACGTCAGTCGCTTCCGTGCTGCCTTGTACGCAACCGATAATTCCTCGACTTTAGGGTTTCCCCTTTTTCGCGCGCGATGTAATCGTCTACGACACGCGATACAGTCCTTCTGGATGAGACTGATTTTGTCGGACCACTAGTACATAGCTCGTCTGTCCGGTACGTTTAGTTTGCGAGGCATAGAAGCCTCACACAGTCGTGTTATCAGTGACATAGTCTTTTCTACTATGCTGTCAGCCCACGTGCCCGTGCCTTCCGTAAGGTCTTCTGGAACGGCCTCGGAAGGCGCTACTGCTTCCAAGAGCGCCTCCCTAAAACGGTCGTGGTTCTGTTTCGCGAGGTTGAACCTTTTTGGTTGCAGACCCCCCCTATGTACGTTTCGTTGCGTCGAGGTACTGCTCAACACTTCAAAGACGATGTACTGGTGATCGCTGGCCGTAAAGTCATCGATCACCCACCACCGGCTTATCCGCGAAGAGATACCGTCCGACGTCATCGTTACGTCAGGTATCGAAAACCTAAACCCTGGTCTAAGGTACGTCGGCGTACGTCCGGTGTTGGCCACCACCAGTTCAAGCCTCGTGGCCATCTCCAGCAGCAGCCTACCCCGTTTGTCCGTTGCCGGCATGCCCCACTCGATCGCTCTGGAGTTAAGGTCGCCTGCGACGATGAGATCCCCTGGGAGATCTCTTAGGGCGTCCTCCAGTGTACCAATCTTTTCCTCGAAGACCCTCGCCGCGACGTTTGGGGACAGGTAGACACTAACGTAAGTGATAGTGCCAACCCTAACCCAAACGTAGTCCTCTCCATACGAGGAAGCTTGTACCCGTCGGCCCATCGCGCCCCTTACCCAGATGGCCGAAGTGCCCGAGGCATTCAAAAACCACCCGTCCGTGGTGCGTAGGTCTCGGTACTGCTCGCTTAGTATCAGTACGTCTGCGTCTCGTTCCGTCGCAATCTGTGGTAATAGCAGCTGGGCTGCTTGGCACCGATGCAGGTTTCCTTGCAGTACCCCCATCATGCTGTGGACTTTTTCTTGAGGTTTTCAAGCGCGGCCCTGAAAACCCCACACGCCCCGGAACCCGGCCTATGCGCGACTTCCTTGTGCCCCGTCGCAGAGCATAGGAAGCATTTGCTGTCCTTGGTCTTGCACGTCTTACTGTCGTGGTCTTTTTGCCCACAAGTCCAGCAGCATCGCGACCTGTCGGGCCCTTTACACTCCTTACGAGTGTGTCCGTAACCTAGGTACTGGTAGCACCTAGGCACCGTCAGCCTACGTCTGACGCGGCAGTTCGTCCATCCGATTTTTATTCGTCCTTTGCGAAGAAGGGTTTGGGCCGCGCCCTCCTCCACTTCCACAACGGCCAAGCAAATGTCTTGCTTGTTGGGACCGAAAATGTGCACCCTCGGATCCCTGCCGTCACCCGTTTTACGTCACAGTGCGTCCGTTACGTCAATAACGTCCGTCACGCTGTCTATGTCCAATATCTCCAGCCGGACGGCTGGAGTAAGGTCTTTTACCATTCCGTCCCCTCCCAGAGTCTTCTTGAGCTTCTCCTGGAAGTCCCGTCTTTCGGTTGCACCGCTCCTAAGTCTAAGGAGAAGCCCACCGTCTTTTGTCTTACGACAATTCTGAATCTGCACCTTAGCAGATTTAGGGTCGACTCCCGCTTTCAAACGTCTAATTGCGTCCGCGTACGTCACCCCGTCGCTTGGCTTGATAAGCACCGCACTGGTGCGCGCCCCGCCCTTTCTGTCTTTGTTAGATGCGGTTTTTTTCGCGTGTTTTTTTACTGGAGCCGGTTCCGCGCGTTTCGACTCCTTTTTGTCTCCGCTACTGTCTTTCTGGAGACAACTTTTTTCCAGCCCCCGTCGTCTGCCACCTTCTGGTAAGCATCCGACTGTTCAGGGCTAAGTCCCGTTGCCTCCCGTTTTCGTTCCGGTGACAGTTACAGTCGGGTCAACCTTCGCCGCGTTGCCCGAGGAGAGGTGAAGGCGGTCACATTCACGCTGCGCGCGCTCAACTGCCTCCCGTTTAACTGCCATACCGGTCTTAATTGGTTCCCCGACGTTTTTTTGTTTTTTGGTCTGCGCCTCCATGGCTTGGAGGGCAGATTATATTCGTGCCAGCTAAGCTCGGAGAGCCAGCTGGGGGAAATTCACGTCCGTCTTTGTTGGTCCTGTCACTTTTTCCTCCGCAACAGCCAGGTTACCTACTGGTGCGGTGGGGGTGCTGGGCTGCACCCTAGACTCTTCTGAGTCCATATTCGTCGCAGGCGGCACTGTCGAGCCTGCTTTATTGTTTGTATCGTCCATTTTTGTTTTATTTGTTTTTAGTGTAGTAAGTGTGCATAATGTGGTGGTCAGGAGGCTCAGCGAGTGGTCAATACAGCGAACCGTCCTGAATTCTCCCGAGAACTAAGCCCTTCTACAATCAGGTGGCCTCGGCAGTTCCCCCCCCGCCCTCCGCAGCAAGGTCCCATCCGAACACCAGTCGGCACTACTACGGAGAACGAGATTTGGCAAACGCTCTACCAATGTGTGGGGCAGCCTCC
>OX465099.1:17053992-17058992 GCA_949987625.1 Chalcis sispes | reverse complement strand
TGGAGTAATTCACTACCATGGAGCAAAAACAACCTAAAAACTTGAATAAAAACACGCGTACCCTTCCCCCGCAACCGGAGGAGGGCAATAGTGCGCAACACGATCTGGGCAGAAATGCACATATCTCTGCCAGTATTGAGAATCTCCTTCCGCAAAAACTTGCGAAAAGTGAGAGGCTTATGATGGAGTGCATCGACGTCATGCAGTCCATCATAAAAGAGATGGTGGCTGCATTGAAAAGTCAGCTTAACATCAAGACCTCCATTAAAAAGGGTATCCCAAGGATAGAAGAGATGCTGGATAAACTTCGGCATACAACCTCGGCCGCGAGTGAGGCCCGTAAACAGCTGTTCACTACGGTGATCAGCTCCAGAGCAGCTCCTCAGCCAAAGAGGCCGGCCTCCAGCCCGCCCAGTCTCCCCCTCAAACGCCTGGGGAGGCGCGATCGTGGTCGGAAGTCGTCAAGAAGAGAAAGAAGAACACTAAGACGACCCCAAGCAAAGAGCCAAAGGGCGGGCTCTTAAAGGAAAAGAAAACGGTGCAGCAGCAGCCGCAAAAGAAATCTGCCGCACCAAAAAATAAGACGAAGAGGACGCGACCAGAGGCAATCTGCCTCAAACCGGCGGACGGCCAATCGTACGCCGATATATTAGGTCGGGTCCGCAAGGAAGTAAAGCCCGAAGCTTGCGGCGCTGAAATTAAATCCATTCGGCGCACCAAAGCTGGTGAGGTTCTCCTCGAGTTGAGGAATACCTCTGCCGAGGGACGAAAGGGCCAATCAGACGCCCTTCAAAGGGCTGTCGGGGGTGCAGGCTCAGTAAGGCAGCTGATCCCAAGGGCGACCTTGGAAATCAGAGACCTCGACTGCTGCACCTCGAAGGCAGAAGTTGAAGAGGCCCTTCAGAGTGCTCTGCCGGGGTACTGCGGGGCAATAGAAGTAGCGCTGACCAAGTCAAACGCTATTCAACAGCGGATGGCCTTTGTTACCATCGACGAAGTCAGCGCCAACCGATTGCTCGAGTCGGCTCGGCTTCGGGTCGGCTGGGTGAATTGTAGAGTGCGACGAAAAACTGTAGCACTAAGGTGTTACCGGTGCCTTGGTTTCGGCCATTCAAGCCGTAACTGTAAGGGACCGGACAGGTCGAACTGGTGTTACAGGTGTGGAGCAAAGGAACATCGGGCCGCCGATTGCGCGGCGCCACCCGAGTGCTTCCTTTGCGAAGCACAAAACGATCCGGCAATGCGGAAACACATTGCCGGGTTGAGCGTTTGCGCTGCATATCGCGCAGCCGTATCTAAGGCCCAGCGATGATGCAACTCTTGCAGGGCAATCTCAATCGGAGCCGAACGGCGCACGATTTACTCCCGCAGATCTGCTTCGACCTGTCCGTGGATATAGTTTTTATCTGCGAACAGTATCGGAGCAGGGATGCGGGAGAGTGGTATTCCGATGATAGCGGAACAGCGGCTGTCTAAGTTCCCGATCCACGTCGTTATGGCGTCGTGAGCCATGGATCTGGAAACGGTTTCGTTTGGGTTAGAGACACTGACGTCACATACGTCAGCTGTTACTTTACCCCAAACGAAACTATAGGTGACTTCCAGACTAGACTTGATAGTCTGGAAGACACCGTCAGAGACATGGAGGGTGATCTAATAATTGCCGGAGATCTGAATGCGAAGGCTCTTGAATGGGGGATGGACAGGCCGGACTCAAGGGGAAGGCGAGTCATGGACGCGGTGTCGCGGCTCGGGCTGGTGGTACTTAATACCGGCCGCACCTCAACCTTTAGACGGCCAGGGTACCGAGAGACCATACCCGATGTGTCTCTCGCATCCGCGGGTCTGGTTGCGCGTGTCAGGGGTTGGCGGGTGATCAAGGACTACACAGCCAGCGATCACCAGTACATCACCTTCCGTGTAGGTGATGGAAGGCCAATCGATACGCGTGGCCCAACCAGATGGAATATTGATAAACTTGATAGGGAAGAGCTATCTCTGGCAATCACACGCGGCTGGAAATCCCTTGAAGGAGTCCCAGATGGCCTCCCAGCTTCCGAGCGAGCAGAGGCGTTGACGGACGCCACTATGCGTCTTATCCACCGAGCTTGCAAGGAGGCGATCCCGCGGAGGAAACCGAAGATCGTGCGACGCCCGGCCCACTGGTGGACGGATGAGATCGCTGAACTCAGGCGCAAATGTCTGAGATCTCGGCGATTAGCTACGCGATCCAGAAAACGGGACGGCGATCTAGCTGGAAAAATGGCCGACTACAAATCGGCCGGAAAAGAGCTTCGACGGGCCATCAGGTCCAGTCAGCGCCAATGCTGGAAAGAGCTTTGCCTGGAACTCGACAAGGATCCGTGGGGTCTGGGGTACAAGATCGTTATGCAGAAGCTGGGTGCCTTCTCTAGAGGAGCAGCCACGGACGCGGCTACGATCGACAGTATTGTCAGTGCTCTTTTCCCAACGCACCCATTGCTCGAGGATCGGGCAATTGCGCCGGTCGACCCGGACTTTCCGTTGTTCACCGAACAGGAGCTCAAACGAGCTGTCGGTTCGATGAAGAATCGGAAGGCGCCGGGACCCGACGAAATTCCGGCGGAGGTACTCAAGGCCGTAGCTGAACTCCATCCAGAGCTCTTGCTCGGTATGTACAACTCGTGCCTAAAGGCGGGTACATTCTGTGCCCGGTGGAAGGTTGCGAGACTTGTGCTTATCAGCAAGGGCAAGGCGTCATCAGGTGGACCTTCTTCCTATCGGCCTCTGTGTATGCTCGACACCACGGGCAAACTCCTGGAAGGCCTATTGCGACCCCGACTCCAGCAAGCCGTGCATTGCGCTGGAGGCCTAGCTGAAAGGCAACACGGTTTTCGGAGTGGTAAGTCGACAATCGGCGCTATCCAGGAGGTGGTGGAGGCTGCCAGAGCCGTGGAACGGGGCAACCTTCATTCTCGCCCCGTCTGCCTGTTGGTCCTTCTGGATGTGAAGAACGCGTTCAACTCGGTCAGGTGGGCCGATGTTCTAAACGCGATGCAGCGTGATTTCCAGGTCCCTGGATACATTCTTCGAATGATTCAGAGCTACCTGACGGATCGTTACATCGTGTACGAAACATCGGATGGACCGAAAAGAAGGAAGCTCACAGCTGGAGCTGCACAAGGCTCAGTGCTAGGTCCTGAATTATGGAATATTTCATATGACGGGATTCTGCGCATGGAGATGCCGGAGCAGACCTTCCTGATTAGGTACGCAGATGACGTTGCTGCCGTCATCATCGCTCGCGATGTGGAGGCAGTACAGATGCGTCTTAATCAGGTGATGCGCCGTGTCGTGCGGTGGATGGATGATCACGGCCTCGAGCTGTCAGCCTCAAAAACCGAGATCGTCTTGATTACCAAGAGGCGTATCGATAAAATACGCACTTTCGATGTGGGGGAAGCGTCAGTCCTAACCAAGCCGGCGGTGAAGAACCTGGGGGTAATACTTGATTCCAAGCTTACCATCTGGCACCAGATCCAAAGAGCTGCGGACAAAGCGGCCGTCGTGACGGCGTCTCTTAGCAGGGTAATGGCCAACATTGGGGGCCCAAGCCCCTGCAAGCGACACCTGCTCATGCGGACCGTGGAGTCCATAATGCTATATGGGGCTGAAGTATGGGCTGAAGCACTGCGGACGTGGAAGTATCGTCGGAAAATGGACGCGGTGCAGCGAAGAGGGGCCCTTCGCATCGCTTCTTCGTACCGAACGGTCCCGGGGATTGTGGTGCTGGTAGTCGCTGGAGTGGTCCCTATCGACCTTCTGGCTCAAGAGCGTAGGTTCGTGCACCAGAACAAAGCGGAACTCGGTAAGGTAGCCGCAACGGAGAAAGCCCAGGCTCAATCCTTGCGGGCCTGGCAACAACGTTGGGAACTGGACCCACGGGGGCGTTGGACGGCTCGGCTGATCCCTCAGCTCGAGCCATGGCTCCGACGCTCTCATGGTGAGGTGGATTACTACCTCACCCAGTTCCTGACTGGACACGGCCTCTTTCTCAAATACCTTCACCGCATGGGGAAGGTAGAGGCTAGTGGCTGTGCCCTTTGTGACTGTCCCTGCGACGACGCTCTCCACACGTTCTTTTATTGCGAGCGCTGAAGCGTCGAGCGGGGAGAGTTAGAAAAGGACCTTGGAGTCATCACGCCGGACAATATAGTCTCCGTGATGCTCCAGGGTCAATCGGCGTGGTCGAAGGTCACCTCCTTTGTTAGGAGGGTCCTTCGACAAAAAAAGGCCGTCCTGGACGGCCTGCCATAGGAAAAAGAAAAAAGAAGAGGAGGTTGAGCGGGCCTTGAGAAGACGGCGCCTCGCTGGCGAAGGCCTGGTCCCACTCCGATGCAATGTAAAAGCAGTTCTGGAGTGGGCACAACGACCAGGCTAGGTGAAGGGGTTTTAGTGGGTAGGGCAATTATTGCGAGTCCCACACACTGGGGAGGCACGGAGCCTCCCTAATGGTCCGTAAAAAGGATTTCCCCTCCCTCAGAAAAAAAAAAAAAAAAAAAAATTATTATTATTATTATTATTATTATTATTATTATTATTATTATTATTATTATTATTATTATTATTATTATTATTATTATTATTATTATTATTATTATTATTATTATTATTATTATTATTATTATTATTATTATTATTATTATTATTATTATTATTATTATTATTATTATTATTATTATTATTATCATTATTATTATTATTATTATTATTATTATTATTATTATTATTATTATTATTATTATTATTATTATTATTATTATTATTATTATTATTATTATTATTATTATTATTATTATTATTATTATTATTATTATTATTATTGTTATTATTATTATTATTATTATTATTATTATAATTATTATTATTATTTTTTTTTTTTTTTTTTTGTTTCGGTGGTAAAAAAACAGGGAATCTGCCTTAACCAGACCATCAGTGAGGACCCCTTTGCCTACCTGTGG
>OX465099.1:16932810-17053792 GCA_949987625.1 Chalcis sispes | reverse complement strand
AACCGGTAGGTATCGATCTTTCATTCAAGTTCGCCGGAGGTTCGGCCATGTCGGCAAACAGGTGGACGTCGTTGAACGCGCGAACGATTTATACTCACTTTGTGTCACTCTATCTCTCTCTCTCTCTCTCTCTCTCTCTCTATCTCTATCTCCTTCCCTCTCCGTCTTTCTCTCGATCAACTTTCTAACTCTCTCTTGTCTCCTTTTCGTTCGCCATTGTTTTCCGCTGTACTTTCTAGTAGTCGCGCGTTGAGTGTCGCCACTTCTTTTTTTACCTTTTTTTTTTTTGTTAACCGGAGCGCTTTTTCAACTTTCCAATTCTTTGGGACACCGACTCTTTCTCTCCCTCTCCCTTTCGTTTCTTTTTTGTTTTTATGCTCACATTGGGCGAGAGTTTTTGATGTTACAAGGCTCGATCTTCCTCGTTATTGATTTTCATCCGCTTTTCACTGTGTGTCGCTTGCGCCTTGTTTTCATATACTCGTACGTTGCTTGTGGTGTGCCCTTTGTTTTGCTTTTTAATGGTTAGCCTTCTTTTTCTTTTTTTTTTTCCCTTTAACTGAGATAAACGAATGGATTGTTTCAATAAAATTTTTTAAAGTTTAAATTGCATTTGTGAAAATTTAAAGTTTAAATGATCAATCTTTAACATTTACACAAATATGTAGTGAAAAAATGTTATTTTATTTGAAAGCGATAAAATAATTTTTTTATTCAAACTATTAAACGCTTGCATTAATTTAAAGATCGTTTTCATTTTATGTAAAAATTAACGCGTAAATTAAAAAAGTGGTTATAAATTAATAGAACATAAATGTGATATTTAATTTTTTTTCTTTTTTTTTCAAATTATCTAATTAAATTAACTAATTTTTTATATCCAACTTTTTGTATTTATTTACTACCAAGAGCAAAAAAAAAAACGTTCAAAAATAATAATTGAAATTTTTAATTATAAAACTGAAAGTTCGAACAATAAATTTTTTTAAAACATTAAAAAAAAATAATAAAACTCAATGTACAGCTTCTGCATTCTATGTAGACAATCTTACTCAAAAAAGATGGAAAGTACTTCACTACTTTTAATTTACGACTTCAGTCGTAAAAAAAAAAAAAAAATAATCAAAAAATAAAAAGGAAAAAAAAGTACAGGAGGGAATTTTATTATTTTTATATAAAACGTTGGAGTGTCCGTTATAAAATGGGCAAATTTCAATAGCGTCGAACTAGGCGAACGGTACTTTATGACAATATCAGTCGACTGGAAAATTGTTCGTTCATTGGATACTGCTGTTGGAACGCAAGTTCATATGTATATATGTATATATATATATATATATATATATATATATACCTTGGCTCATTGACGTCGCCTCGCTTTTTGACGCCATTCTTCGTATAAATCCATTCTCGAGAAAATGAAAAAGCACGTATAAAATAAAGCCGCGCTGGCATTAAAAGAAAATGAAAAAAAAAAAAAAAAAATTAAAACAACAAATCATATACGAATGAAGTTCTCTTCGCTAATACAATATGACAGTCATTAAAATGTAAAATATCGATCTCTCTTTCTCTCTCAATCGTTCACTTTTTGTTCGGTGAGTTTACTCTCGACGGTTTTCCGTTAATCTATTTACATTTTCTACGCTCGGTGTACGTGTTTGACGACTTTGCATTGTTTGGTTAGGCGTACATATGGAGTTTAAATAAAGTCCAGTCATACTTAGCGTCGAAAGTGCGATGAAAATGAAATAAAATGTTATAGAAATAATGCGCGATGATTTTAATTGATAGATCTGAAATTTGCATCTTTTAAAAATACAGAATTAAATTTCGTATGTACTTTTGATAAAGACACGAGAGCTTTGATAAAACGCGACTCTAATTTTAATTATAAAACAAATTAAGAACAATTCTCCAACTCGAATAATCAAGAAATTCAAGATTAATTAAGATTAATTAATTTTAATGGTTTATCCTATACGTATATATATATACTTTCGCGTATACGTCGCTTTCTATTTTTTTATGTCTTTAATTAGTCTCCAGACGTATACGTGCTTGTAAAACATTCGTTATTTGCCGTAAAATCCCTTCCCTCTTTTCCGTACATTTTCACCTTACCTCACCTCGCCGAATCGTGTATACACGTGTATGCGCGAGCTTTTCTGAGCAAATTGCACAAAACGTACCGCCGAGCATATCAAAGAATTATAAGCCATAGCGGAGCTTCGTTGTTGTGTTTGTTTAGTTAACGCTTCGAATTCTTTTCGCGTAATGTTTGTTTGATTAAATAATGTTTTCGAAGCTATTAAATTACAAAATTTTTGCCGATACAGTAATATATATATATATATATATATATATGTATATATATATATAGTATACAGCCGATAATCCCGTTTAATTTATTCTCACGATAAAAATCCGCCCAATAAGCGACGACGATTTTTATGCTCGGTCGTTTTTTATTTGTAGAAATAAATAGAGGATACGAAATAAAGAAAATAAAAAAGAGGATATTTCTGCAAAAACTTCTTTCGTTCCAAATCTATAAACCAAAGAGAGAGAGAGAGAGTCGCTGTCTTTCTAGCCGTAAAACTACGTACGTTGATACGTACACTCTTATATACATATATTGTAAATTTTTTATCGCAGAGAGAGAGAGAGAGAGAAAGAGAGAAAGAGACGCATAAAAGGAAAACAAAGATGAAGGGAGGTGAAGAAAAAGCCTTTTCTTTATGATTTAAAAGCGTCATAGTTACCTCCTGACGGATTGCTGCGAAAATGCAATCGCGTATGTTTTTTTTTTCGAGCACGAGAAACTAAATGAGTGAGGAGAAGAGAGAGAGAGAGAGAGAGAGAGAGTGAGAGAGAGAGAGAAAAGAAAGCTGTATACACATATATAGAGGTACGCACGAGCAGATCGAGCGAGCGGCGCGCATTGCTATTAGCTTAGAAAATTTCTTTCTCATTCTCTCTTTAAAGTCGAGCATGTCGAGAATTTCGTGAATTATGTCAAATGGGATGGAAGTGGAAAGGACGGAAAATATTTTTTAAACGTGTGTTGGAAGAGTTTGCTTTGATGATGTCGTGACACAAAAAAAATGAAAGATGTCGTGGTTTTCATGAAACTCGCAAAATTAATTATCAAGCGCGAAAAATGATGCTGCGGAATTTGAAAGTATAAAAAGAACGATGTGTAGGTATATTTTTGTAGAAATAAACTATTCTAAATTTTAATTTACTTGTTTTAAATTTTTACAAAATTTTTAAAACGCAAGGATTTATTTTTTTAATGTTTTTTGATATTTTCTGTATAAATATACGAAAAACAGAATAGCAGCAACAATTAATACGATTATTTTAAAATTTATTTTTTTCAACAGAAAATTTTCATTGGTAAAATTTTTATTATTACTGTTATTCAATATTTTGACGTGTGTTTTCATTTTATACTTTTATTGTAAATGTGTACGTTTATTGTATGTGGCTATTATTTAAAAAAAACGTTTAATAAAACGAATTTCAAAATGTAAAATAAGAATATACGTTATTAAAATTTATGTAAGGATTAAAAAGAATATATATTTTCTTTTTAAATAATGTTTATTTTTAAAATTATTGTTACAATTTTTTTAAAATTTTTCATTGAGTAAAATAATATATTTTACTTTTATTTTAGTTATTTATTCATTTCACTAATTTTATTGGTAATTTTTTATACAATTCCACTGCAAAAAATAAAGAAAATCTCGAGTTAAAATTCTAAATTGCAAAGTACATAATTTAATGATCGCCGACTTTAAAAATGAATTGCGTTCTTTTGCCACATACACAGTATGTCGGAAAAGTTCCCGAACTTATTTTGTAGCGCTTGTACGAGTGGCGCCACCTCTTATACGACACCGGTACTATGTTGCTACATCCCTCTGGAGTGTCTGAGAATTTTTTCACCAGTATCCGTTCATTAGTTGCCGAGATAAACGTGCTTGAGTGAACGTGTGTTTAGTACCCCGGTGCAAGCTCTACGATGGATGAGAAATTTGAACATCGTGGCGCAATTAAATTCTGCTATAAACTTAAAAAAACTTTCGCGGAACCAAAAAACATGATCGATTCGGCTTACGGTGAAGGTATAGTGTCGCGTACAACTGTTTACACGTGGTTCAGTCGGTTCAAGAAGGGTAGAGAGTCGTTAGAAGATGACGAGAGAAGCGGCCGGCCGTCAACAGCTGTTACCGACGAAAACGAGGCTGATACACAAAGAATTTGTGCCCCCAAACACCACCGTGAATGCTGCGTATTACGTAGAGGTGTTAAAATGTCTGAAGCGCCGGATTAATCGCATCAGGCCCGAGTACAAGGAACCGGGATCGTGGAGTTTGCTGGATGACAATGCGCCTACTCATTCTTCGAACATTGTGAAGCGTTATCTCGCCGAAAATCAGATCCCACGCATCAATCACGCCCCATACTCGCCAGATCTGGCTCCAGCCGACTTTTGCCTATTTCCCAAGCTAAAAATGGCCTTGAAAGGACGATTTTTTGAAGATGCACCGAGCATTCAAGCGGCTTGCACCGAGCGTCTCACAGCGATAACTTCAGAGGAGTACCAGAGAGCCTTCGAATCGCTCATGGAGCGCTCAAATGAGTGTATATCTAGGGAAGGGGACTATGTTGAAAGTTAACTGGAATAAATTTCTTTAGATGTAATTTTCGATTTTTTATTTCAAAAGTTCGGGAACTTTTCCGACATACTGTGTATTATGTTGTTTATGTTAAATATAATTTTTTTTTCTTTCACAAAAGTAACAAAAAGCGAAGATTTTTAATCACAGCATAAATATCAACAACTTAACGTCTCTCATGAAAAATTTCACTCGTGAACATTTATGTTTTCTATTACCGTGCCGATATTTTTCGAAGTTTATTCAAAAAAAAAAAAAGAAAGAAAGAAAAAAATCTGTACTCTCCGACAAGATTTTATATTCGCAAGTAGTTATAAGTAAACACCGATATAAAGTATATATCTAATGTCGAAAGTATGGAATAGTAATTGTCATACGTGAACGTGACATTAAACGTTTACGATCTTTTAACGTTTAAGCTTAAAACTATTCGACATATATACAATCGATGATGCATAAATATAATATATATAATATTGATATAAATATAATATAATATTGATCGGGTATTGTTGCTTGTCGCAGTGTTGTACGGCACATAAGGCGAAAATGGGTTGCTTCGGGAGCAAGGACAAGCTGAGCAAGGAGGATATGGACTTCCTCAAGTCGCACACGAGATACGACGAGGCCACCATCAAAGAATGGTACAAAGGATTTAAAGTGAGTTTATCGATATCTTTTTATGCATGTTTTTTTTTGTTTTTTTTGTTTCCTTTGTGTATTTCGACATCTCGTTAAATTTTCTCGCGACTATTCTTTATTGGTCTTATCCGTTGTGATTTATTTATGCGCGCGTTGAATTTATTATCGAATTAATAGCGTTTACGCTGCGCCAGATGCGTTCCAGTTGTCAAACGTGAATAAAGTTTGCTATCGCGAAGATTCACGGGACGAGTGATTTTAGCGAGTTTCTTAACGGTGTATAACGTCCACGTCGAGCAAATTTCATATATTTCAATTATTTATAACTTTGGTCGGCGATCATTCGGGTTTCGAAATTTGAATAATACCGTACTCAAATGGAGGAAATTTGAATTTTGGATTGGTTAAAATTATCCACCAGAACTGATTTTGAGTTTTGAAGTGCGTGTCTACTTGATTCGATGAAATAAAATATTAAATTAATCGTTACATTACAATAAATTTCTTTATTGTGTAAATGTTACACTAGTTTTAATGAATTAAGTGAAATTAATTTGTACAATAATTAGGATGAAATTCGCGTAGAAATTAATTTCTTTTATAGCAAGTTATAAGAATTTATAAAAGCTAGAAAATTTACAAAAATATAAATTTTTTATTAATAGTTCAAGAAGCAGAACGCTATCGTTCAATTATTCAGCAAAAATTATCCAAATTTCAATTCAATATTTACCTTTTGTATTTAACATAAATAAAATTTTTTCATTTAAATAATATTTTCCAAACAACGTGACACAAACTCGCTATTGCAACGGTTTATCTACAAATCGGTAAACTTCCACGTTTACAGCGTAAGGAAATAAAACGAGAATTTATGCTTACTCCGGTACTTCCTTCTTTTCCCCCGAGATGCGCCGAGATCGAGTTATTTCATCAACAGGAGAGCGAGAGAAAACACCAACCTAATATATATCACGTGTTATTTTCCTAAAAAATATACCGAAATCAATAGTTTGGCTGGAATAAACCGTACGCTGTGAAAATAAATATTTGCTCTCGTTTGTTTTACAAATACAAAATTGTATAATGGCATCGATAATTTATTTAATTTTTTTTAAATATACAACGATATAACGTTTTAAATACGATTGAGTAACAAATTTTAATGCAAATTGTATCAAATCTACAGTTGTATATACATTCTGTCAAAAAAGTACCGGGAATTGTCGATTTAAATCTGGCGGGGCCATTTAGGCAGGTAAAATTTTTTTTCTAGGTTGGTACAACTGTCCTTAATGACTATGCCAAGTTTGAGCGGAATCTGTCAACGAGTGTGTTTATAGTAGCTGGTTAAGTCAGTCGATGTCAATAGTGCATGCCGATTTTTTACAATGGGTGATTACGTTGAACAAAGAATTTGTCTAAAATTTTGTGTTGCGAATGAAATTTCGTGTGCCGATGCATTGAAAATGTTGCAAAAGGCTTTTGGTGATAAGCACTATCGAAAACCCGTGCGTATGAGTGGTACAAAGCCTTCAAGGAGGGTCGTGAAGTCGTCAAAGACTTGCCTCGTTCCGGATGCCCATCGACGGCTTCGACCGCAGATAACGTCGATAAAATTAAGGAAATGGTGCTTGAAAACCGTCATACTAGCTTGAGAGAGATATCACATGAACTTGAGATATCCCACGAGTCCACACGTACGATTTTAATTGATATTTTGCGCATGAGAAAGATGGCCGCAAGACTCGTTCCAAAAGAGCTTAATTTTCTTCAAAAACGCTATCGCGAACAGGTCGCTTCGGACATGCTGGATCGCGCCAATTCTGATCCCGCATTCATGGAATGCATCATAACTGGTGATGAAACGTGGGTGTACGAGTACGATATGCAAACAAGCCAGCAAGCATCGGAATGGGTGGGAAAAAACGAGCCGAAACCGAAAAAACGACGCCAAAGCCGCTCAAAAGTGAAGGTGATGCTCATTGTTTTCTTCGATATCCGTGGCGTGGTGCACTACGAATTCGTTCCAGAGGGTCAGACGGTAAATAAAGAGTATTACCTAGGCGTTATGAAACGTTTGCGTGAGCGTATCCGTAAGAAGCGGCCAAATCTGTGGGCGAACAACTCGTGGATTTTGCACGACGATAACGCGCCGTCTCACCGAGCTACGATTGTGACCGACTTTCTCGCCAAAAACTTAACGAACACGCTTGAACAACCACCGTATTCGCCGGATTTGGCTCCCTGTGACTTCTTCCTCTTCCCAAAACTTAAATTGCCGCTCCGTGGCACTCGTTTTCAGTCGATTGAAGCCATAAAACAATTCGGCGCGCGAGCTGAAGGCCATCCCGGAAAGCGCCTATAAAAAATGTTTCGATGATTGGTAGTGCCGTTGGCATAGATGTATCAAAGCAAATGGAGCCTATTCTGAAGGCGACCCAATAAATTTTGATTATTAGACATAAAAATGTTGTTTTAATTTAAAATTCCCGGTACTTTTTTGACAGACAGTATATTTAAAAGGTATGCATGTCTGGCACAAAGTTTATTACCGGTATATTTGAGTATATTAAGAACATACAATATTAAAATTGTAAGAAACTAAACATAGCATCGCCGAAAATTAAAATTTTAAATACGCGTCGAATTATTTAAATATTTCTCGCATTTTATAATGTAACCTCCAAGAATTATTTTTTGCCCCTTTTAAAAACGATTTTTTTTTTTTTTTTTTTTTTATCTCGACAAAACGCGAAATAATTTTCAATCCCTATTTCAAGCTTGACGGTCAAGTTCAATTCAAAAGAAAGTATGCACCACAACGAAAAAAAATTAAAACAAAATTTCCATTACGTAAATTTACCTTTGAATTTACGGAGCAATGAAGCTTACACAACAAGCGTGAATAGTGTAATTTAAAATCATCAGACGCGTTTTCATGTAAGTTCGAGTTAGGTACACATACACACATGTCGAAGTATCGCGGCGAAGTCAGTCGGGAGACCGGCTGACGGGTCCGGCGCCGAAATAAAGGTGAGCGAGGAGCAATAACGAAAAAAAAAGAGAGAGAGCAAGGGGGAAAAACTTGAGTATAAGAGAGAGAGAGATGGAGAGAGAGAGAGAGAGAGAGAGAGAGAGAGAGAGAGAGAGAGAGATTGTGCATAATATATAGAACCGAAGGTAAATACATGCACCGGAGGAAATGGCAGTTGCGCCGTTTGGTACTCGCTGAACTTGTACAGTTATACTCATATATATTTATATATGGATAGACCGAAAGCACCTCTTTTACATTCGCCGGCGAAGCACACCGTTGCTGTTATTGTATACCCGAAGCGAAAACTAGGACGAGCGCAAGGCTGCGGCATTCAAGTTCTTTTAGTTTTGCACTGGCGAAACCTTTTACTCTTTCTCTCTTACTTTTCCTTCTCTTCTATTCCTGCATCGTATCTGTCTGTGTATGAGGCTTTTTTGCTCTTTATCTCCACTAGTTTTTTGCTCTTTCTCTCACTCTTACGTATTATTTTTTTTTCTTTGCTTTATGAAAACTTCTGTTTTCTTCTTCCGTTTTTACTTACTATAGTTTGCGCTCTCGCTCGTTCCAATTTGTATACATCGCCTTTTTCCATCTTCTTCTTTTAGACTTTCTTAAGATCGAATTTGCCACCTCTTGGCTTGCGGAAAAACAAAAGTAAACGACCTTTCATGATTACCCAAGTTCACTTGATAATGTGAAACAGTTTTTTAAATGTAGTGTTGTATTTTTCAAAATCTAATAAAAATTTAAATTTGCGGTTTATTTATTTAAATATATAATTATTATTTAACAATTGAAGAATCAAGAACTAATTTACCAATATTAAAAGTTAAATTAACTTTTCACCAAACAACTTGATAATACTATTTGTTACTTTTTAAATGTATAATATATTACGATAAAATTATACATGTTATATATAATATATATTTTTTGCATAAGTCAGTATTAAATAATTTTATTATTATAAAAATTCATCAAAAAGAAGTAATTATTTTCGTCAAATACTCGTATTTATAAAAGCATTACCAATATCAAAATAATGAAAAGAAACTTCTCCAAGTAATTTATCATTTTGTTCAATTCTTTTAACAATAGAAAACGAAATCATCGGCATTTGACTCGCATTTACTATTAACGATCTTTGCTGACTTTTTTTAGATTCTTCCTAGTCATCAGATAAAACGGCAGCATAGACACATTCACTCAATTATGTCACAAAACCAAGAAGAATCAAGAATCAAAGTCAAATTTAATCAAATCAAAGTTATATATCAAACTTAATAAAAATCAAAGTTATATAAAAAGATTCAAAAAAATATTAAATAAGTGAAATACTGATCGAGGTTAAACAAAAAATAAATCACCGAAGACGGCGGGAAAATAAACGTCTCGTGTCTCGAACGCGCACTTTGAAGCCTTACTTATTTAAACTTCGTTAAACGAAGCTTCACAGAAGAGGCAAACCGATCGACTAACCGAGCCACTCGAACTGCAAGCAGTAATATAAGACAAAATGTGAATAAACATAACAGCTGTCGAATTAGCGAAAACTTGGCGAAAGTCAGCTGCAGAAACGCGTGAAAGACCCCGAATGGGGGCGTTGTTTTGGTCGGGTCAGTCGATCCCGGATTAAAATTTGGTCGTCGTATCCGTATACGGGCCTTATACTATTCTCGTATTTAGGGATAAAATCTTGGTGCGTTAGAAACTTTTGAAAATGAGATGTGCATACCGTAATGCGTTAGGCTGAGATGTATTGAGATTGTGAAAGGTGCTTATTAATTGTTTATTGCCTTAATGGTGTATCGATGTTGTCTAGGCTTTCTTAGAGAAAAACTTTAAACTTTAGTACATTTAAAAATATCATTGAATAAATTCAACAATATCGAATAACGAAAATATTAAAAATAACTATCGTCATTAAATTTATTTTGAAAATATTTTACAAATTATTTGATTACTTTTAATAAAAATGTTTCTTATACGTGGCCGAAAACTCATTATTGAAATATTCATAATTTTTCTTTTATATGTGTACGATTAAAAAATATTATTCTCATAACGATTTCAATAGAGACGCCTGTCGCATTATAAATTCCGCCAGCGCCCTTCCACAATCGTAGAGCTTTGTTAACTAGTGATTTATTTTTATAAAAAAATGCTTTATTTAATTTTCTAATTAAAAGGTACCATAAATATAAACTGTCAACCAGTTTTACATGGGCCATATTATTGAACATATAAACATCTTTGTTAGATGAACTAATTTTGAATAGTATTATAAAGAAAAACAATGACTATTCTATTTGATAAAACTCATTTTCTCTTGAAATTTTTTTTTTATTTTTTTTTTTTTTTTTTTTTTTTTTAATATAAAAAAGTTCAATTTGAATTATTGAATCTGTATAATTTTCACGTTTATGATAAAATTTATTCGATATTTTATCGACAAAATCAAATCTAAAAAAATAAAATAGCTCACTTAGCCAATTAAGTTGATATCTGCAAGCAAATGTATAAATATCATAAATTGTAAAATACATGCAGTAATTATGATATTCGTCGAATACTTATTTTAGAATTTCAATTTTACATATTCACTTTAATTAGTTATTTATATAATTTAAAATAATAAATAAAAATTTAATAGAATAATTTCTATTATCATTTAAGCAACACAAATATAGTCATGTGCTTACAATCGATATTATACTTCATATTCTTATAGTAATCTTGTGTAATTCTTAGATTTAAAAAATCTTTCAACTTATTATTACTTATTGTCTTCGTGTATTAAATATAATTTAAACTAGTATAAAAATAACAATTAATCGTCTAATTGTTTACATTCATCGAATTTAACGAAACTTATAATTCACTTGCTAGAATTATTTTCATTAATAATTAAATTAACATTATGCACAGTTGAGTTTTAAGTTTTTATTAAAAATAATTAAAGTAATTAGTTTAACTTCGGTAATTATGCCGTTCACTTTCTCAAGACAATTCAGGATCCTTTACACACTCTGCATTCAAGCATATCTGGAAAAAGAAAAATGAAAATTCCAGTTTAATTTGATTCATCGATCGCATATTATCAAAGATTTATTATAAAAATCTCATGCTTACCGCTTCTTCGCCACAATAAGATCCTTCCGCTGGCGGTTGGTAAAAGGTGGTAAATGAAACCTTCAACTTATCATATTTTGCACACCATAATACTGCACAATTGCTTTCTTCTCGCTGTCAATTGATAATAATAGCGTTTAAAATACTTTTCTTTCGTTGCAATATTAATAATATTTATGATGAAATTTAACAAAAAAATTTACCTTAAATGAAACCATTCCCATTATTTTTTCACATTGTTCATCTCGGCTAAGTAATCTACCGGGTAATACTTTTGGATACGGAAAACCAACGTCCGGTTTGTTCCACAAGCATTTCGCACTTTGTTTTCTGAAAATATAACAGTTTGATTTTTATTGTAAAAATTTTATAATTTTTTTTTCCATTCTTAATAATATCGCGAGACTAGAATTACATAAATTAAAAAAGTATTAACGTTTTCAATAATTTTCAATTAAATGTGTATTAAGAACAATAAAAAAATCAATTTACATTATTAAAATTAAAATATAACTAATTTTTTTTTTAATAATTTCAACATTTACCTCATAAATTTACGCATTAATAATTTACTGCAATCTGACCAGTGCATTCCTTTGCTATCATTTCTATTATAGCTCATTATATATCCGTCATTCTGTAGGCATGACTTGCCTAATTCCATCGATATTTTGTCTCCGTCGTGAGGAGCACCCAATCTATATTTTTAAAATAAATTTAATAAGCATTTTTAATGCTGGCAAAAAAAAAAAAAAAAAATGCTTGAAAAAATATTAATAATTTTATTAAAGTATCAACTTATTAATGATTCTTCGCTTGAAATATATAAATAAAAAAATAATTGCTAGTATATCACAATTACTATTTTAAAATACTAACGAGTGTCCTAGTTCATGCGCTCCCGACATAATGCCGTCAAAGCCACCTGCATCTTTAAAAATCGCAACTGCTTTACCGATATAAGTTTTACACGCACCTTCGACAACGGCATAACCTGTTAAATGAAAATTAACAAAAATAAATAAATCTCGTGCATACACTAACCAAAGCAATAGTTATCGAATAATTATCACGTACCGGAAATTGCATCATTTAATTTTCCATTTTCCTCGTACTTTACCATTTTTTTACTGTTAAATTTTGTATTTTTTTTATTATTTTTAAAACAAATAATTAATATTTTTTTTTTATATTTTGAGATTACTTACTTGGTTATTGCAACGACGATGTCGTACATATCTTTAGGAAATGTTTTTTCTTTAGAAAAGTAATATCCCATGTCACTTAAAGCTTTGCTAGCTACGATCATTTCTGATTCAACAAAACCGGCTTTCAAATATGGGGCAGCACCAGGTCGCTGAAAATAAAAATGTAATATGCGGTTTTAATTGTTTAAATGTAATAAATAATAAATAAAATGTTGTAGTCCAACAAAAATAAAAGGTTTTATGTTTCTTAACACTATTTCTACCAGTGCTAAAAGCCATCTTTTGAAATGTTTCATTAGTTTAATCAATTTAATTGTTGAGTATGTTATGTTGTTTTCTGTAAATTTGTTCTTTTAACATAGTAAATTATTAATTTGACAACTATAACGATTAAATTTTTTTTCACTAGTTCTATGCCAAGTCATTATGGTTCTCATTCAGGCTATTTGATGTTTTGACTAATGATTGATATATTATATCAAAAATTTTATTACATAAGTAGTTAACTTATTTAGAGTAGTCATCATATCGTGTACTACTTATGGTGGAAATATTATGTGCTGTCGTTTGAAGGTCAAGTTTAATGTGTACCATAAATGGTTCGTGTTAAGGTGTTTCTTGACATCTTTTAGTAGAAATAGTATTAATATATTGTACATAACTTTAATAAAGAATATAAAATAAATAAATTTAGCTCAAGATTAAATTATATTAAATCGAACTTTAGCAGATCATAATTTAAAAAATAATTTAATATTTCTTTCAATTATATTCATTGTATTCAAACAAATTAAACTACCTTAAATTCTATTAAAAGAAAAAAAAAAAGACCAACCTGTGGAATAATCAATCCAGCTATATTCAACCGTACTCTAGGATAATTTATTTCTCTAAATCTAAAATCGATTGCATTTATAAAACTAGCAATGTACTTCGATAATTCATTTATATTCTTTCCGTGAATTCTAAAAGTAACATAAATAGTTAATAGTCTCTCAATTAAAATTACCGGAAATTTATAGACCTGAATATTATTGTGTTATCATTAACTTACTTATAAGTTCTGTAATCCACGACAATTAATAATTGTGGATACACGGTCTTCGACGATTGACTATGTGTTGAGTGTCTGATGGACCATTTTTGTCTTCTTGCATTAGGAATTACAGACGTTATATTGTTGGACTGTAAAAATGATGGATTATTTGTAAATTGTACTCTTTTTGGATCTTCTTGTGAGTTACTTGAAAAATGGAAAGGAATGCCGGCCTCGTTGTTCGGATTGATCATCTATTGTTGTTCTGAAAAATTGTATTAAAAATTTAATAAAAATATCATACTATAATTTATATTTCACAACATTTAGATAGGTAATATATATATATATATATATATATATATATATATATATATATATATATATATATATTGTAAAAATATCTATCGATCTTTTTGTACATTTAATTAAAGGGATAGATTTGAAAAAGGATTTTTATAAAAGGTTAGTTAATTGAATAAATAAATTAAATTATTTAATAGAATCTAATTTAAAAAGTGCAATCTTCTTGTATTTTACTAAATTTACAGGTTAACAAAAAAAAAAACATTAATAAAATATAAGCTTACTCATAGAAGTCCAATCATAACTATTATTCGGTAGACAATGGGATATAGAATTAGGTTGATTATTTTTTAGTCTAATAACGGCATGATGAGTTGGTTTAGAATGAATTTTGAAGAATCGATTATCGAAAAAGGATTTGAAATTTGCATTAAAACCATTCTGTTTTAAGAATTCTGCAAATTTTGGTAAAACTTCATTGTGAACACGAACCGGCAAAGGCCGAATGACGACATCATTTCCTATTGTTCCATCCTATGTGATATATTCATTAATAAGATTTGCTTTATCGTTGATTATCATGAACTAAGAGCACATACAGTCTGTCAAGTAAGAGCGTGGTCGACTTCATCGACAAGTAATGAAAGATTTTGCTCTAATTCCTTCGCAAACCAATAAAAGAAAGCTTTCTCCTTGATGCATTGTTAACAAAAATTTAGTTGTCGTTGATCTTTTGAAAGAGAATCACGTTAAACGCCATCAGTGCTAAGTACGCGTCGCGCTACGAGGCTGTGTTTCTTTGCATCCACCCGAAAGGTCCCAAAATGTCGCAATCAGCGGCTGCTAAATATATGAGAAAGTCAAAGGCATTTGTACAGAAGTAGATACAGCGATATAAAGTGGCTAAAAATGTCGATGATTTACCAGAACGTGGCTCGATAGGAAAAGTGAACAAAAAAGATGAAAAAAGAATAGTGAATCTGTTTTCGCGGAATCCTGCTTTAACACTGCGGCAAGGACAAGTAAAATTAATGGCAAAAGGTTTAGATATATCTTACGAGACTATCCGAACCCATCTTTGTACTCGTCATCTGAAATGGCGCAACACAATGAAGAAGCCTCTGTTGACTGAAAAACATGTGACAAAGCGACTCGCTTGGGCGCATGAGAATATTGATAGAGATTTTGAAAATGTCATTTTTACTGATGAATGTTCTATATGGGCACGTTCTCTCCTCACGCGAGCCTGGTCAACTTCCACCAATAGGCTTGTTCAGCGGACCGTAAAACATGGAATAAAAGTGCATCTTTGGGGCTGCTTCTCAAAGCAGGGATTCGGCACTTTGCACCTCTTTACTGACAACCTAAATGCCAAGAAAATGATAAAAATCTACAAAAAGGCTTTACTGCCATCTGCCAAACGATGGTTCATCACAAAAAATGAAGATTGGATTCTGCAGGAGGACAAATATCCTAAACACCGCAGCAAGCTCTGTACTCAGTGGAAGACTCAATCTGGCATCGTTACATTGGATTGGCCGTCGCAGTCGCCCGATGCAAACCCTATTGAAAATGTGTGGGCATATATCAAACGGAAGCTTCGTGGAAGACGCACATACACTTTGAAGCAGTTGTCTTACGAAATTCGTCGGATCTGGAGATCCTTGCCACTAGAATACGCCGTCAAATTAGTAGAAAGCATGCCTCGGAGATGCCAGGCAATTATCGACGCCGGTGGGGACTGGACACATTATTGAACGAATTGCATCATTGTTTGTAATGTGTACAATGTATATATGAATATGAAAGTTTCATCAAATAAATTTTTTAATAAATTAACACGACCACGCTCTTACTTGACAGACTGTATGCAAGTAAGAAATAACTTACGACATGGACTTTGTTTTTATCATCTTTGTAAATTGACACAGCAGCTTTATTTTTCATATCATGATATAATTTGAAACCTGGGGGTAAAGGCTGCAAGTAATTTTATATTAATACTATGTAACTTATAATTTAAAAAAAAAATCTTAGTTTTTCTTCAAATTAATAAAAGTATTTTATGAAAAGCTATAATTTAATTATAAATTTATCTATCTTTATAATTCCTGTAAATCAAAGATAAATTTTAACTTACATATTTTATGCGAGCATACATGATCTTTGGCAATGGGGTTTCATTAATGTTATTTGTTTCTCTGGTATTTTTTGCTATGAAAACAGGGGTATTGCTTCCTAATAATACGTGATCATTCGATTCCAAATACAAAGTGTAGTTTCGATTAAAAGCTTGTAACTGAATTGTAGGTTCGGATTTGTAGAGTTTGGGTCTTCCTCCACTATATTCATGTTTATGATATGTTGGTACTATTTCATAATCCACTTTATGTACTGCAATTAATAATTAGCGTATTAATATAAAATTTAATATTATAAAAATGTTTAGAGTATATTTCTATTTTTAAAATATATTTATTAATCATATTTTTTGTAAAAATTACTTAACACTTTGACTTGAGCTCATGGTGCAGAGCTCTGTCAAAGCTGCCTGGTAGGAGGACGGGGAAGTGAAGAAAAAAAAAAAATATTCGTGGAAGAGAAAATGAGTGGACACAACACAAAGATTAAGATTTATGTCGCGTCTATGGGGTTGTGTATGTCGGCGAGATGTGCGAGTGTGCGTGGATATGTGTGAGTGTATGATAGCGTGTGTGAGAAAGAGAGAGAGAGAGAGAGAGAGTGAGAACCGAAAAAACGATAAAGTGCGATAGGGAACGGATAACGGCAAGGAGTCGTTAGAGCCCCGTAGGAGTCTCGCAAGGCGGGACGAGATCAGCGGTTCGCGCCAGGCGCGGTGTTCGCTAATCCCCGGGACTACAGCACTTAGCGTATGAACGCAAAATCGCTAGCCCGAACCTAGGTGCTCAGGACACCCTGACCGTTGGAGGGAAGTGGCTCGTCGAACTTGCGTTCGACCACGGTTAGCGTACAGCGCCAGGCGCAGAGAACGCTTACCGCAGAGCGTGAAATGCGCCAGGCGCAAGATCGCTCGTGAGCCGGAGGTATTCGCGGCGATTGTCGGAATATGAGGAAAGGACGCGGAAGAATTGGACGAACGTCTAGTAGGTCTGCGGGGCAGCGCGAGGCGCTAAGTTCGCATTGACCTAGAGCGGGTATGCGGCAGGCGCACGATCGCTCTCAGGAGGCGGAGGCGACTACTCGAGGCAGTCGCCGAAGCGTAAGTTTCGAGCTCGAGAAGCGGATCTGAGCTGAGGTCTTACGGGAAAGCGCCTCTCGCGGTCGCGAGAGGTAGCGTGTTGGTGGAGAGGGAAAGCATCTCCCACGCAGCGGCACCAGTCGTCCGACTGTGTGTGCGCCACCTCCCGTAGGTGGTAGGAAGTAGGAATGGCGAGAGAGGGGTTAGGAAAGAGTCGAGACTATGTACGCGCGCACACGTCAACTTACCAGAATCATGTTTAACATTAAATACTGATTCTATTTCTTCTTTGGTCATATGTTCATGGAGCTAAAGAATAAAAAAAAAATACATGTCATAAACAAAAATAATTTATTAAAGTTTAATAAATGTTAACAATTTCTTACCTGTTTTCCATGAACCGATGCAAGATAAATTGAACAAAAAAGGGCCGCGATTGGCAAAAACATTTCGGATAAATTAAAAGTTAATATCGATAAAATATAATGTTTTTTTCCCTTTTAACGACTTTCTTATAGAAAACAATTCCTCGATTAAAAATCTCGTTTTGTAGTGATTATTCGACGTTACATTTTCTACTAAATAATATTCTATTAGAGCAACATTCTTTATATACGAAGAATTTGCACATGATTAATAAACGAAAAATATTTACTTAAAATTAATAAAACGCGACTTTGCGTCATCTATTGATCAGAAATTGTTATTTGCTTGGCATATAGAAACCAGATAAAACAATCGTATTTCGCTCATAAAAACAGTCTTCGAAAGCCTTCTTGTGTCTTTCAAAAGACACAAGAATTTTTTATCAATTTTTTGTGAATCGTTTATAATATTACGCAGCATACGTCATTTGAATAACCTACTTAAAGATTCACTGAAAATACGTTCTAGATATATATTTTGTAACGCTACTTTGTCTATAAAAACATTATTCGAAAATTTTATGACACCTGCGTGTTAAAATCATAAAAAATGGAGATATCATTTTCCACGTGTAATTACATTTTTTAATAATTTTTAAAAAAATTATTCGAAAACGTTAGGGTACTTGTATGTTAAAATCGTAAAAAATGGAAATAAGATACGTTGAAATTATGAATTGAATTTCTTTTTTTATTCGGAAATTTTGTAAAGTTAATTTATAAAAATTCATGGTCACAAGACAAGTAAGATTATATTTACGAAAGTCAATTTAATCAAGTAAGAAAGAAAACTTAATAAATAATGTTTATTGTCATTAAGGAAAATATTTTGGTTTTATATTTTATCCAAGAGTGATATGAATTTTTTAATAAAAATATATATAATGCAATCATTACTCGTAATCATATCTATTGATATACTTATCATCTATTTTTTAAATACTTCACATCTAATAAATTTTTGAAATTAAATAAAAAAAAAAAAAAAAAAAACACTAAAATTCGACCATTTTCTATCTTCCTTTTGATAAAATTAAAAGTTCAAGAGCTTGGAGGGAGGGAGGGAGGAGGAATTGATAATATCGCAGTCAATCCTTTACCTTAAGCCCCTCGTAGACGATGACGCTGAAATTAAATCCCCTGTTTTGGTAGTAAGGACCGTTGATAAATTTTGATAGAATTATTGCAAAGATCCTTGTCTTGTTTTACTATGCTACCGAGAATATATCTATTTTGCAGCATGATGCACAAGAACGAATGGTATAAATATCGGACATTCTTTATTCTTTCCTTTTGTTTGAAATTTTTTACGATCGCGGAAAATATTTTATTTGGTTCGGTGCACGTGAAAAAATTATTTTTAGATACAATTTTTTTTAATTTTTTTTACAATTATTCTCAAAGCACTGACATTTTTATATGATGGAAAAATAAAATTATATTCTGGAATGCATTCAATTTACTATAAAATTGAAAATTCATTGAAATGGATGAAGTAACAAAAAAATAGTACCGATAGTTTGCCAAATTTTTCTTTTCAAATGCGGCGAATTTAAAGTAGGTAAGCCTTGACTTTACGCAAAAAAAAGCAGTTTTTAATTATTTATTATTATTGTTACTATTATTATTATTATTATTATTATTTTTTTTTTTTTTTCCAATATAATGTGAGGTTTTAAGATAAATTTTTTAATGATTCCCATTTAAAATAAAATTAAAATATAATTTGTAAAATAATTATACGGTGTAAAATATAATTTTTCTAATGCAGTTAAAATGAAAATTTGATATTAATCTTATTTTCGCGCGAATTTAATTTTATATTATTGGTGTATGTATAAGTATAAATATTGTGAATTATATAGAATTATAGAAAATCAATTATAATTTTTTTAATTAAATATAAATCTTTCTAAAACATGATTGAATTATTTATTTGAAATACACTGTAAAAATTTAAAATTTAAATTTAAATAAAATGGAACGAAATAGTAGTTTTTTGATCAAATGAAAAAGCATAACTTGAAAAACGAACAAACACATTCAAATTAAGTAAATCTTTCAAAGAATAAACAAAAATAAAACAAGGAAATAATTAGCAAGCTATTTTGTAGTATTTATCTTAAGAATATTCTTCCGAGCTAATCATAAAATTACCGGACTAATGCCACTGGCTAAAGTAAGAAAATTTCGTTTCGTCGTCTACGGCGGCAAAGTCAAACGCTCAGACTGTTTAATCTACCGAAAATACTTCGCAACTTTGTTACTTTCGTGAAAGCTCTCGCTGCTAGTTTTCGTTTGGTGCGATGGTTGGCTGTATACGTGTGTATACATTTCATGTGTGTGCATTTATGAAAGAACAACACCGACTGAACTCTGGAAATGCTTTTTGATATTCAAGCGAGAAGTTAATACGGAAATTGATTTAAACTTTAGATGCGGAATTTTGAAAATTTCGCTGGTGATTGACATTATCTCATATGCTTTTTTAAAATAAATAAGTTTTTATTTTATTTATGGGAAAAAGTAAAAATGCTTTTAATACTTTTGAGTATTTTACTTATTTTGCAGTTTTCGATATAAAATTATTAGTCGCATTGTTTATTTAAATATTTATTTTTTATTTACGAGTAAAAAACACTCTTTTAAAATTGTTTCAATTTAATAAATTTTATTTCTATTTCTATAACAAGATGCACCTAAATAACTATACCGTATCTCAATTTCGTAGAAAAATATTCCGAAACATAAAATGCAAACATTGCAGTACAAGGCTACATTCTTCGACTAATAATTGTTCACCAAGGTGCAATGCGCATGAAAATATACGATCATACTAGAATAATATTTGCGTTTCGACGCGTCGTAAAATTTTTAACGCCCAGCTGTTTCTGTCGATTAAAGTTCCGAGCGAATGCTTGACTGCATTAATTCGTCCAACTCGTCGTTCGATTATATTCATTTATTCTGTATCATTGAATTACACCTTGTGGGTAAGATATTCTAGAGAATATTGTTATCATATCTTAATTAACGAAATAATATTAGTAAAAGTTTTTTTACTAACATTATTAGTAAAAATAATTTATTGTCGATATCATCGGTTGCAAAGATAAATCTCAAATTAATTTGAAATAAAATTGTGTTCTCGACCACAAAAAACTTAACGGTTACACATTACTTTGAAATTAAGCATTAATCGTGAGTACACCGTAATTCTAAGATTATTATTATTATTTTTTTTTAAAATAGATATTAAAAATGTAAAAATAAAAATTTTTTATGGATACAAGAAGATCTGTAATATATTAAAGATAAAAAAGAATATACATTGTATTTAGAATCATTTAATGAATATTTCTTTATTAAATTTAGTGTTTTAAAAGACAAATTATATAAAAATCAAATAAAAAATACTTAGAATCTAAGTTAATCGAGCAACGCATTCACAAATTGTATTGCGAATTTGTTACTTTCGTACGAGCAAGTCGACGATGTACAATTAAGAGCTTAACCAAATACAATTATAGTCTTAGGGCTTTTTTCGTTAGCGTAGTTTTGCTTTTAACTTTGCGTGGAGTCGAACTTTGAAATCGTTTCGGAGTATTAACATTGTCCGATATAATATTGCTTGGAGGACTATTTATAGAATAATAATTTTCGATATTTTGTGGATTTTGACTAAAATAGCCGATAAGTGATCGATTTTTTCGACGGATAACGCATCGAATGATTTTTTTCAAAGTCAATGACGATTTGCAAACAGACAGCCATTTGCGAGATACCAGAGAAGCATTCATTAAAGAGTCGCCGTCTAATTCCAGTAAAATTAGTTGGGATATTTCAACCGGCAGGTCTCGTATGAAATTGACGCATACTGGACGATTGTCCATTGCTGATATAAGTTCCTGGAATGATTTCATATTGGCATTCATCTTGAAGACGACGAAGCACGGAATGACCTTGTCTTTACCAACGAGGTTAATTATAGGTATTCGTCGGTCATCTGCGCCTCGTCATCCCCACCTCGCCATCCCCGCCACTTTGTGAGACCGATAAACTTTAGATTCTTGCTAATGTGTATTTTTCTCAAAAATTTTGTTCAATATATAAGCCTACATATAAGTAAACAAGATTTTTTCTTTTGAATTCAACAAATAAAATTATTCGAATATTATAGATCGCATGTAGATGTATCGAAGATATGAAAAAAAAATTAACGCTTAACTTAAATTTATCTAAAATTATACATTATGATAGATTTACTGAATTTATTTTGTCATGTAACTACAATGTAAAGCTTTTTGTTCATATCGAGATGATTTGATCAGAGATTAGAAACGAGATAGAATTTTAAATCGTGTTAAATATACGGTGCAGCGCGTTGCGTTTTGCAATTTCATTTATTAATCCAATATTAACATATTTTTGCATGCAACGTTTTTAAATGAAGGTCAATTTATAAAAAGATGTTTTTTTTTTAAACTTTCCTTAAAGTTTTTATGTTTTTATACCTGTCGTGAAAAATCTACTGTGAAATATATTCAATTAAACTTAATTAAATTAATAAATTAATGTATGTTTTATTTCCTAATTAAGAAAATAAAAAACAAAATGAATTTTAAATTTTTTCTGTAAAATTTAATTTAGTAAACGTTGAAAACGAAAATATGAACAAAAAGATATTTTTTATTTTCTTATTTTCTCCGTAAAAACGAAGTATACATACATTTTATACACGCTTTTATCACAAATAATTTTATGTAGTTTGTATTCCGCACGAATTTCCCGAGTCTTGACATACGCGATGAGAAAGAAAGAGAGAGTATGTAGGAGGTAGAGAGAGGGAGAGAGAGAGAGAGAGAGAGAGAGTCGTGTAGTAAGGCCATAAGCGTGCGTGTGTGATTTTGCGATTGCAACTTTCGTCCAAAACGTATGTTCTCTCTCTCTATCTCTCTCTGTCTTTCTTACCTCACTTATTTTTATAAAACATGCAAGCATTTAAACTCAAAATTCGTTTTTATATAATATCCGGATAAAATTTTATATACATTGCTGAGATGTAGTATTCTTAGTATTACGTGTAATATCGTTATAAGCGACGCATTCTATAATTATAAGTGTAGCACAAAGAAAAAGAAAGTTGCGTTGGAGGTATTTTTAAGAATAAGTAAGTCAAGATCGATTTTAATTTACAAGTTTGCATGCGAAGGTATACTAAAATTCATGCCGCAAATTATTAAAATAATGTTATACTACTATGATCAAAAAATAAGACCAATTTTTTTTTTTTTTTTTAATTCTTTATTTATTCTTTTAAATCTATTTCATTGCCTTCAAAGTAGTCTCCACCCGTCACAGTACACTTATGCCAACGTTTTTTCCAATCCTCGAAACAGTCAGGAAAGTCCTTTTCCGGAATTGCCTTCAATTGACGCAGAGATTCACGTTTAATCTCCTCAATTGAGTCAAAACGATGTACCCGGAGTGGTCTTTTGAGTTTATTGAACAGCCAGTAGTTACACGGCGCTATATCGGGCGAATAAGGTGGTTGTGGGACGATATGAGTTGAATTTTTGGCCAAAAAGTCGCGAATAATCAATGCGGTGCAAGACGGTGCATTATCGTAATGCAAAAACCATGAGTTGTCTTGCCACCATTCCGGCCTCTTTTTGCGAATAGCTTCACGCAAACGACGCATAACACTCAAATAATATTCCTTGTTAACAGTTAGGCCCGACGGAAGAGATTCTGAATGCACAACACTACGATAATCGAAGAAAACTGTCAACATAACCTTGATTTTTGAACGACTTTGACGTGATCTTTTTGGTCTTGTTTCACCTTTGGCATGATATTCGCTCGATTGATTGGTTTTTTCTGGATTGTAGGCATAGATCCATGTCTCATCTCCCGTAATAATCCGTTCCATGACGTTCTAGTAGTCAGAAAGCATCTCTTCGCGCACATTAACACGACGCTCTTTTTAAAAAAAAATTGAGTGTTTTTGGAACCAATCGAGATTTGATGCGTTTGAGACCCAAATGATCTTTCAAAATTGCTTGAATCGATCCAAATTAAATGCCAACAGTATCAACAAGGTCTCTAATTGTTAATCGATAATTTTTGAGCACAAGGTTTTTGATTTCTTTGATGTGTTTCTCATCAGTTGATGTCGATGGTCGTTCTGGACGCTTTTTGTCTTCGACGCTGACCTTCTTCGAACTTTGTACCACTTGTAAACATTTCTTTCCGACAAAATCTGCTAACCGAAGGCTTTCTGCAACATTCTGAACGTTTCTGTACAAGAAATTTCATTCCAAAGACAAAATTTAATGCAACTTATTTGCTCACTAAAATCTGACATTATAAAAATCGCCGAAATCACTTTTTAATGTTCACAAAAACGAGCGTCACTTGCAAACTAATGAATATATTGACATGAAATTTTACACAGATGTCTCTCACAGTGCTACCAACTTAAAATAAAAAGTTTTGTCAAATCGATAAACCCGCGAAATTTAAATTGAAAATTGGTCTTACTTTTTGATCATAGTAGTAAGTAATCTTTTAGAGACAATTTTTATTACTTTTGCTATATTTATTACTATTATTTATTACTTTTGCTGTATATATTTATAGAATATGAATTGTTGTTTAATAAGTTATTATATTTTGTCTATCGCTTAAGTAGTTATAATTTTTTTCATTTTTATTTTTGTTGTTTTGAAATTTTGAAATTATTTTGAAATATGATTTACATTTTACAAAAAATAATGTAACATCGACTTTCCCAAGTTGCTCGAATGTCTTTTATTTTTTTTTGTTTTTTTTTGTACCATCGCCTTATTTTCCCGTTACTTTCTTTTCTTTTATCTCCTTCAGCTGTTGAGAGCGGGCGTAATGCAAAAATGCAATAAATATACAAAATTTAGAAAATACTGAGGAATGTGCAGATGTTTGCGTCCCTAACGGTCAACGCAAACAACTTAATTGCTTTACTACGCGTAGATAATTAAGGGTCCGAAGAACACTTGTAAACACAAAACTTTCCTGTATCTTAAATACGAACGAAATAACGCAGATGCTTGCATTGGTAAACGCTTTCTCCGTTTTCTAGTGCTACTAACAGTAAATCTTAAAGATTCATATAGTAGTAGCTATCAAAAGGGACATATAGCGCGAACCCCCATGAAGCCTGTTCTATACCTGACGCGTGCGTCAGCGCTCCGTATCTTAAATACTGCAATAATGGCGCACCGAAATAACCACCTCTGTTGACGATTTTGTCTGTTTACAATATACAATTATCTTCTTTCTTCGTCTCAATACTGCCCTTTCTCACGCATTTATCAGATGCGTACATCCACGCAGAGATCTTACAAAAAACACGCTTAGATAATAAATTATTTTACATTTTTCTTAACTCAAACATACCGTAATCTATAAATAACACATCGTTCAATGAGTCCCGAGACTAACAACGAAAACAACATTTTTTTTCAAAAATCATTTTTATTCATCAATATTATCTCCTTTTAGAGTGATACAATCTTTCCAACGCCTTTCCAACATTTCTATACAATGTTTATAGAAGGATTTATCCTTTACTTCAAAATAGGCTTCAGTTTCGGCAATGACCTCCTCATTCGAGCCAAATTTTTTTCCCTGGAGCATTTTTTTGAGATCAGCAAAGAGCCAGTAGTCGCTGGGGGCTAAATCTTGCGAATACGGGGGGTGGGGAAGCAAATCAAAGCCCAATTCGTTCAATTTTGCCATTGTTTTCATGGACTTGTGGCATGGCGCATTGGTGCAATCGCGGCACCCACTTGAAAAAAACCTTTTTCATGCTCAATTTTTCATGAAGGATTGTAAATACGCTTCCAGGTGATATCTGTGTCATTTCTGCAATCTCACGGATCTTCACTTTGCGATTTTTCATTACAATTTTTAACACTTCACTCACATTTTCCTGTGTAACGGCTTCCAATGTGGCCTACCCGAACGTTCCGCATCGTTTGTGTCCGTACGACCACGTTTAAACTCAGCATACCAACGACAAATCGTTGGTTTGGATGGAGAGGAGTCTGGGTAATGTTTTTCAAGCCATTGCTGGGCTTCTACGGTGTTTTTACCCATTAAAAAACAATGTTTTATCAACACGCGAACTCGCTTTTTTCCATTTTTCAAACAAATTACAAAGTGACTTTACTCTAACCTCGATAACTCTGCTGTCTGTGATCCGATCGACGTGAAATTTTTACACGTTTCATGTAAAGGTTCGCACTCTATGGAAACGTGGCCAGTTTGGTACTACTAGCACCATCTCTGGGTTAGTCTCGGGACTTATTGAACGATGTGTTACTTAAAACTATATTAAGAGTAAACTTGTATTCTCGACATGAGATGGTAGCGTTGTTGAGATTAACTAACAAACAACATGCTACGTCTCGCTTATATTTGTAATATTAAGTATAAGGAAAGCGCGATGTAATATAAAACTACGTTCGACATCTAAATACATATTTAAAATAATTTTATATAACATAAGTCATCATGTAGTATTATTATCTATAAAAATCTACAATTACTTTTAATTTTACAAATTAATTTAAGATATATTTAAGTTCAAATTTAAATAGGAATAAGTTTATATTTTATTGGTAGCGCTAATTATATTTATATTAATGTTACATTTAATTCTGTTAAAAAAAATATATATAAATTATGCATGTATGCAACGACATTTTCAATGTAACGTAAATGCAAAGTGAGGTACCCACAGAGACATCTTTTCGTCCACCGAAGAACCAACACTCCCGCTTTAAGGAACAATCGGACCGCCTACGCCAAGAAAATCGGCCACTCAAAGTAGGTCAAGGCCCTCTCGAAATCGGCCCTCACCAACCGAAACGAATCACAAAACAACGGTGGAAAGGCCCTCACTTCCCTCTCCGCCCCGTTTTTCCATTCTTTCCTCAATTTCTCTCTCTTCCTACCCTCCTCTTTTCTTGCTTGGCTGGAGGGATGACTTATCATCGAAGGCGAGGTGATGAGCTGCATCGCCGCACACCAGACAGTCAGTACAACTCCACAACTCGACAACTCTAAAACAGTACAATTCTTCAACTCTACAACAATATTTATTACAACACTATTATATTATCTAAAACATTAGAAATAAACAGAAGTAAGTTTCTCTAAATAATATCAACCGCTATTTCACTGCTCTTTCTTCCCACTCTCGCTATCATCCGATCGTTCTCTAGGTCCAATTACGTGGACTGTGAGCGATCAAAAACCTTTCCGAGTCGCTTTTCAACTCCAACCACGCGGAGTAGAGGTGACTCAGTCCTTAAATATCCCTCACTCAAGCACCAAGTAGTTTACTAGAAAGAAGGAGAATCGAGCGGCAACGGGCAAAAGATCCCGAGCTATTGGACGTAAAAGTCTAGGCTCGAAAGAAACCAAATATATACACATATATTATAAATAGTCGCGTTCGCCCGACTGAGCCGACGTGGCAATAACTTTAGGTATTACACCTCGAAATATCAAAACAACCTCAATTGTAAGAAATATATGTATAATTTATGAATTAAGTTTCTGAATATGTTTTGTTATCTTATCACAATAATGTACATTAAATAATATTAAAGTAATTTCATTTACGCTTTATATTTTTACCGTAAAATATAACAAAATTTTTAAATTATATTGTCTTTATTTTTTTTTTATATTTATGACAAATCATGCACGAAAAAATTCACCTGTTCCAATAAACTTTTCGAATTTAGACGTATTTGTGGTAACGTAGCCTCAGTCTCTAACCGCCAAACATAAGGCACAGTACGTTTCGAACAGTAATGAAATATTTTCGAAGAAATTTTATTTTAACGCTTTTAATTATTATCCTCGTCATTATTGGCGTAAGAATTCATATCAGAAACAAAAGTTTGTCGTTTAACAGTTTAATTAAAGTACATTTTAAAACGATAACAGCCGTTAAAACTCCGCAATACAGCGATAAGTAATCTAAAATGTTGAAAATTTTAAATAAATTAACAAAATGTTTTAACAAAAGTTTATTTTTTGCATAAATTGAGCTTTGAAAAATGGATAGCTGATTATTTAAGTAATGTGTCACCGAAACTCGGCGCACTTGGCGCACCGGCTTATTTATTGGAAGCCGAAATAGAAAATGGGACGAAAGTTTATTCAAAGAAGGCGATAAACATTTCACTATCTGATAAAATACCTTTGCAAAGAAAATTGCCCGACATGCGAGATTTGGAGTAAGTGACTTTAAGCTTTTGCAATCGACAATTTTTTTTTTTTTTTTTTACCTACGTTTTAAGTTTTAATTGAGGTTTAAGATTTTAAAAAGTAGTCGCTTGAAAATAAAATATAATTAGTTATATTTGTTTGCACGACTAGTTTTTATTATATATATTTCTACGAATAATCGTTTCCAGTTGAAATATCGTAACCTATATTTTCTGTCTTAAAAAAAGTTTAAGTTAGAAAAATTTTCTTGAAAAGATAACTTCAACAAATTTAATTTATAAAAAATACTTGAAAACGTTCATAATTAATAAACCATCATATTCTGCAGAATATCTTCTTTTAAAAAATAAAAGTTTATTCGAAATTTAAAAAATTATAAATTTATAATTCCTACAATCGATTTTATACTCAATGCATCATTTTAGATGTACGGACATCGACGACGATTTGTTACCTATAACAAGTGTAGTTGTAATATTCTACAACGAAGCTTGGAGCATACTTTTGCGTACCGTATACAGTGTATTGCAAGAAACTCCGTCAAAATACTTGAAATAAATCATTCTCGTAGATGACATTAGCGACGAAGGTAATATTCTTAAAAAAAGTGTACATTCATTTGTATAAAAAGGTCAGCGAAGAAAGATTGCCGGTGGATTATTTCTAATGTTTTATATTGATAAACGGACGAGCTTAAAGATTTATTGGACTATTATATCAGTATACGGTTACATATGAAGGTTAAATTAATAGGATTACCAGAACGACGAGGTTTGATAAGAGTTCGATTAAAGGGCGCTCGAGCAGCTACGGGAGGCGTTTTGGTATTTCTCGATGCACACTGTGAAGTGACAACGGGATGGTGAATATTCGCTTCGGCGCCAAATTGCTTTTTTTTTTCTCCTATTTGAATTAAAATTTTAATTATAAATGAATACTAGCTTAACGTATAATAGTAATAATAATATCAATGGATAAGAAATCAAAAACAGTTAGAATTGATACGGAATATTAATTCTAGGTTGCCACCGTTGCTTCAAAGAATTAAAGAAAAACAGAATACCGTATTGACGCCTATTATAGACGCTATATCAGAAAGTACATTGGAATATTCGCGCAGAATAAAAATATCGTCTTTTCCCGTCGGTGGTTTCGTTTGGTCCGGCAATTTCGTATGGATAAATATGCCGCATCGAATAAGTCTGTCTCGTGAATCTTTGATTGCGCCGGTTGAAACGCCAACTATAGCTGGTAGACTTTTTGCCATTGACAGAAAATATTTTTGGGAAATTGGAAGTTACGACGATAACATGGATGGCTGGGGGGGGGGGCGAAAATCTCGAAATGTCGTTTAGAGTAAGCGATTATCGTCGAATTATGCTTTAAATGCTATGTGAAATTGCAATAATTTTTTTTTTTTTTTAATTAAAGTTTGATTCTTTTTTTAATGTTGATTTGGCAATTTAAGTTTTAAATTAGAAAAAAAATATGTTTTATGAAGGTTAGGATAAAATCCTTACTTATTTTTAGTAAATTAATAATTCTTTACTTGCAATTTGAAATTTAATAATCTATTTTGATGCACAGTGATAGGTTTTAAAATTAAATCAAAATTTACAAGTCCTCTCATGAATTTAACGATAGATATGGCAGTGTAGAGGAACTATTGAAATAATACCTTGTTCTAGAGTTGGGCACATATTTAGAAAATTCTTTCTTTATTCAATTTTAAACGATAAAAATTTTTTTCTAATAAATACTGCAAGATTGGTACACGTATGGATCGACGATTATAAAAGATTGTTTTTCCTTTATAATAAAAATTATGAGGTAAATAACATATAGAATTAGAAAGTGTATTAAGGAAAATTATTACGAAACAATGATTTGTCTTTATGAAATGCAACCAATTAACTTTAATAAATACTCATTTTTCTTCCAAAAGGAAAATATGAAATTGATCGGTGACATTAGCGATTGTTTAAAATTACGCGAAAGGTTCAAGAGTTTCAAGTGTTATTTGGAAAATGTATATCCAGAAAAATTCATACCCGATGAAAATGTTCAAGTTCATGAAAGAGTTCGTTTGCGCGATCGAAATTATTATTTGGACACCTTAAGGGGGGTAACGTTTTTAAACTTTTTTTTCGCATTTTTTTTTTTTTTTTTTATTTGATTTTCTGAATGAAGAACCTTTTAAGAATATTGAGTGAAAATTTGAGATGAATCGAAGCAAAACTAACGAAGATATCGCTCATGAATAGTCGCGATCAACTGACTCCATGCGTATAAGCCGAACGGAGCAGGAAGCTGAAAAACAGACTAAAGAAGGCAGGATCCGTCGTAGACAGGAGCAAGAAGATGCTTTAGACATCATTGATGATAGCAACATCCTTTATGGATCTGGCATCGATGTTTCAGTGTGAGGTAAGCCGATAAAACTCGCTTATGAACGTTTTATTCCAAATTTTTTAGTGTTCAAAACTTTAAAGGGTTTTTCCCACAACTCACGTCTTCAAAGTCGGTGCCCCTCATAACTTCAAAACTACTGCACCGATCCTTTTAAAATTTTGAACACTATTTCTGTACATAATTTAAGAGGTAACACTGGAGAGTTTTTTTCAAATTTTTTAATATTTTTTATTTTACAATAACAAATTAGCCGATTTTTTTTCGCAAAAATCGCGTTTTTCACTTCAAAGTGTTCCCAAAAAGTAAAAAATTGAAATTTCGAAAAACCCTCCCAGCATTACCTGGGGAAAGCGATTATATAACGAAAGAACTTTGATTTTTTGATTTCAGATGATCCAGCACCAAGTTATTGAGGGGCACCGCAATTCTACTTTTTTCTGAGACGCTTCCGAATAATTGCTGCCATTGCCGTATTTTTTAATATTTCTTCATGAAAATTTTACAAAATATTCTTCGAATGTTATAATTTAATGTACTATTGGTTTTAATAAATAGATTTTAACTGTGTCGTTAAAAAAAATTCACAAAAATGTGCTTTCTTTTGCACGAATTAACGTTACCCCCCGCCCCCCCGCCCTTAAATTACTACGAGAAAGAGATATGCAATGTAACGATGGCTTCATGCCACGTCGATTTTGGACCTAATCAGGTATTATACAATAATAAAATTCAAAATTTGTAATCAATTGTATTTATTTGATAAGAAAATTAATTTCTATGTTGACTTAAAGAAATTGTAATAAATCACATACAGACATTTTTTTTTATACAAAATTACTATGCAATATTAGTAAACAAAATACTATCTATATGGAATTATAAAAAAATTAATATTTTCTCCAGTAAAATTTCATATATTTATAGACATATTTGCTGTGCTGCATAGGAAAAAATATTATTAAATATATTGATTTATACCTTGATAAATATATTGATTTATACATGGAATTCTAGATTGTCTTCTGTTCACTAAAAATTGCATAAGAATTTTTAGTTAATTATAGTGAAGAATAATTCTTAAAAAATACAATAATAATTTTAAAAATTGTTTGCCTTTAGTATTTTTCTTTGAGTAAAGTCGGTTAATTAAGAAAAGTATTAACTTGTGCCACTGTTTTGAAAGACTCTTTATCTATTCAAATGCACCCTTGTAATAATCATGTACAAAACAAATTTTGGAAATTAAACGAGGTAAATTTTAAAAATTGTGTTAACAATACTTTTACGAATAATTAAAAACAATGATTCATTTTTAGGATGGAACAATTTTACATTTACTAAGCGGTCTCTGTCTCGAAGCCGATTTTAATGATAAAAGCGAGAAGTCAAAGTTGCGAGATGTTTAGACAGTTTTGGAAATTCGATTATTATGGAGGTAGTGTTGAATCGAGGTGAAAATTAATATTGAATCAGTATAAGACCAGAATCTGAACAATTCACTTAATTTAACATAATATCAAAACAACATTTTTTTTTTTTCGGCCACAGTTTTCAAACGAAACAACTTTATGCGATTAACAGAACAAAATTCAATCCGTTAGTTTCCGATAAATTCGTTTATATGAAAGTTTGCAAGCCGGAGTTTGCCTTTCCCAGGAAATTTACGATGTTTAACGCCGAACGAGCAACGAAATCAATGGGCTCGAATCGAGCCTCCGAGCAAAACTCGTTCTTGTATGCGATGTAATTCTAATGCTTTTCTTTGTTGGATTTTCGTAAATTATCATTGCTCACCCCGTAGTTTTTTAAAGGTAAGAAAGGTGTAAGAATTAGAAATATGTTGCTAACTTATCAAACGAAATTATTTATCGTTTTGGTTTTTGTTACTGTTAAATATAGCAAGTTAAATTTTTATTTTAAAGTTTATCACGTAAGATAAAAATGGTTAATTAGCAAATAATCTTAAAACTTAATATTTTACATGGTATTGAATTTTGTTATATTTTACTTTCGATGTTATCGAAAGCGTATCATCTTACTTTAGAGAATTATTTAATCTAAAAAATGAAGCAGTAATCAAAGTTTGATGCAACATTAGAGAATGATGTTAAATGTAATAAAGAAATTATTAAATTATTATATATCAAAGCATATTTTTTTGCAAAAATATAATTTAAGAGAAAATACTTTTTAGAATATATTCTTTAACTGTTTTAAAAGAAAGTATTCATAAAACTACTGTTCCCATAATACCCTTTTAAAAAAACGTCTTATAAAATAGTGCATCAAAATGTTCATTTCGAAACTGTTGTAAATTGTACAATAGTCGCTAAAAACCTATAAAACGTTACACGTGTTTACATATATGTATATATACTTATTTTATGTATTGAAAAAGAAAAATTTAATAATTCTTGAAATATAATTAAAATATAAGATTTGCAAAATTATTACTACATCTATTTTCAAAATATTTTCAGAAATTAATTTTTAAAAGCTTCCGGTGATTCGTTTGAATTGAAAAATTAATCAAATTTGTTTAAAATTCAGCTTCAAATTAAAATTATAATTAATTCAATTAATTATAAAAAATAATTAATTCAAAGGTTGAGTACCGTAAATAAAAGAATGTAAGTCGTTTTACAGTTTCAAACGCTCTATCATTTCAAATTAAAAAAATTACCATATTAATTGCTCACCAGATAAATTAAGTTTTCAGAACCTCTGAACGGTCCAAATGGTATTCCATAAACTTTCCCTTCGTTGATCCTTTTTTTTTTTTTTTTTTATCAAAAAGGAACTCGAAAAATCACTTGAGATTAAATTTAAACTTTTTATAATTTAAATAAATATAGGTTTGGAATATAAGCTCAAAGTCTCATCGATACTCGACGGTTCTTTTGCAAGACTTTTTTTTCAATATTGTGTAAACAAGCAATGTTGGTACATTAACAGGCGTCTTGCGTGCGTATATGTATGCAAACACGAGCTCTTACACGAGAATCCTTTCTCGCTCAATGAGAAAAAAAATATTAAAGTCCTAGAAGATAGTAACATACGCTTGTTCGCTTCTTTTGCTTCTTGCGCGTGGATCATTGAATTTTAAATGCAACGACGACGACGAAGTTGAAGTAGCTGGAGTATGATTCAAATTTTGAAAAGAAAACTGCTATATTTATGGTAAACTTTTGCTTTTGATTTAAGGGTAAGATCATAAATGCGTGAGATATTTCTTTGAATTATAAATTTTTTTTCTATCTTGCTTCGATTTTTTTTTTTTTTTTTTTAATACCTTATAGATTTTATTACAAGTGTGAATTTTGTATTGATATCGATTTGGTATCACCCACGATTAAATTTATGATAGAAAAAATTAAGGATCATAAATTAGAAGAAAATTTAATACATCTTAACAATACTTTCTTTTATTTTTATCTGCGTTGTAATTAGCTTTGTTAGTTAAGTAAAGAAAAACAGAAGGTTGATTAAATTTTAGATGAGATTTTTAAGTACTGACTTTAATTTGTAAATTTTCTAAAGGTTCCATTGATTTGAAATTAAATTATTTCTTATTAGCATAAACTTGCTTACTTTCAAGAGTAGTTTTACAAAAATAGTCTTTAAAAAAAAATAAGCCAGTGAATTTTTTAAACTCTAATAATAAAATGTAATTTTTAAATGGTTAAAAATCAATATATAAAGGTTTACGTATTTGATAAATTTATATTATTTTCTGGATTTTCTTGAGAAACTCGACTTGTTTATAAAATATTGTAGACTACTTAAAATATTGTAGACACCTTAGTTTAGTTTTCATAGATTAAAATACATTGTGTAAATTATCTTTATTAACTAACTAATTGCTCTTTTCAGTATAATTTTCATAAAAAAACTACAACAAACAATTAATAAACTAAATTAATTCGAGTCTCCAATGAGTCTTCGTAGAGTTCGGACGTATTTGTAAACACGGTCTCTCGATCGCTCGCGAGTTGGCTTTGATTTCGACACAGTGTTGTGCCTTTTCGCAATTTCACAATTTCGCTCAAAATCAAGTGAATCAAGTGACCTACGCGAGAATCATAACTCGTGTAGTTCAATTTAAGGGGAGTTTCTCCCCACAAAAACTAAAAAAATAAAAAATCATGAGTGTTTCTGGTAGCAGGGACATTCAAATTTAAAGTTCCAACAACATGACTCAATCCACGCCCACGTCACAACGTCTTAGCTATTCTAAAACAGTGCAAAAAGAAACGTGTCCTACAAGGAATCAAGCTATTATATTGGATTCTATAGAAGGTCTCACCATTAGGGATTATGCACTGGCCATAGGTGGAATTATTGATCCTGTCAACATGCTTTCTATATCACGAATTTCGCACAATAGAGTTTGTATATATTTGAATTCGGAGGAAAAAGCGGACGAAATAGCGAACAATCATAAACATGTAAATATTAAGAACTTTTCTTTAGAAATCAGACCCCTTAATTCTAAAACAAAACGAATTTTAATTTCCAATGTGCATACTTCTATACCCAACAGAGCTATAGAAACATTACTAGAAAAATATAATGTTTCGCTAAAATCTCAAATCACATGTCTGAAAACAGGCTTGTACGATCCCGGATATACACACTTACTTAGTCATAGACGACAATTCTATATCGATCCCGATGATGTAAACAAAATTCCTCAATCTTCTCAACTTGTATATGATAACGTAACTTATTGGATTTACTTTTCAAGTGAAAAGCTTTCTTGCTTCCTCTGCAAAGAAGAGGGACACTTGGCTAAATTTTGCAAAAATATTAACTATACCGAACGAGTCTCTTCTGCAAATCTATTGCAAAATGATGAAATCCCCACTATTCTATCTCCAGCTAAACAAACTACAACCACTGACTTTCCACCTATAGAAAATAACAATCAATGCTCCGACAACATTCAAGAACAAACTATGGATACTTCCGACACACACGTCAATAGAAAACGTCCTTTACCGCCATCTTCGTCGACTAGCAAGCCTTCAGCAAATCTAGATAAATCTTCACTCTACACAGTTCAACAGAAGGACAAAACTTTTCCTCCTACACATGATCTCAGAACGTTCAAACAACCCAAAAAGAAAGTTAAATCCCAGACACGAGACACTTTAGAAGATATCATCATTCAACTTCAACCTGCTGTAAAATTTTTTAAAGAAAACAAAACATTTACTGACGTTGACTTTCACTGTTTAGCTAAATTTTTAACTAATTCTTTTGGCAAATCAGATTTGTATACCATCACACAAGAATACTCTCTCTCTCTCTCTCTCTCTCTCTCTCTCTCTGTTGATTCACTTATTGACACACTCAGGAAAATTTACGATCATCTAGAACACAAAAGGCTTAAACACCGCGTTACTAGAATTATTAAAAAATTGGACAACCCCAGCACTGCTGACTCCAGTTCCATAGAAACATCGGCTGAAGAATTAGATATATAGCCACCTCCACACCTCACATTCTACAATGGCCTCAAGACACACATCAAAAATAAAATTATTTTATTAGAATCCAAGAAGCATTCGTCTACGCAAAGAGGAAATTCTACGTATCTCATCAACGGTTGACATTATTGCATGTGTTGAAACATGGCTCAATGACTCTACAGCTGTATTTAATATTCCTGGTTTTAAATATTATAGAAAAGATAGAAAACATTCCACTGGTGGAGGTATCATTTTATTTATACGTAATGATATTGCATATACGGAGATTACAAACATTCTATCTCCGGATCCCTCTGTCGAAATTTATGGTTTACACTTTACTAACATAACTCCAAGTTTTGATTTTGTTTGCTATAGAGCACCTGGATTAACACTGTCTCTTAATCAGTGGAACTCTATCTTTTCTAACTTCAATCCCCATAATGATTATATATTTGTTGGCGACTTTAACGCGCACAATTCTGCTTGGAATTGCAATATTACTGATACTAATGGTAGACATTTATACGATTATATTCAAGATCACCAATTGTTTATTCATAACACCGACTTTTACTCTCGTTTTGACAAAAACACTTTTTCAAACATTGATCTTATTCTTTCAACAAGTAGAATTGCTGATAAAATTAATATCAAAATCGGTGAAGAAACATGGGGATCTGACCACTATCCTTTTTTTATCGATCTTAATGCTGATAAAACTGTCTTTAGAAAAAAATCTCTTTGACTCTACTCCAAAAAAACTGAATGGCCCTCGGTTGCATCTTATCTTGAATTAAACTACTCACGATTTCTTTCTATGGAATATGATAGCCTTTCCTCTAGCGCAAAATACAATGTATTTATTAATACTATTACAGAAGCTATTTCTTATAACACTCCAGCAAAGAAAAACGTTCATCCTAATATACACAGAAACCCCACCCCATGGTGGGATGAAGAGTGTAATGCTATCATACTGCAAAGAAAGATTGCCTTCCAAAAATGGAAAAACAGTCTCAGTCTCCATGACTTCATTGACTACAAAAAACTTGTTGCCATATCTAGGAAAATTTTTAAGTCTAAAAAAAAACACAAATACAAAGACTTTGTAAAAAGTATAAATTTTAACACTGACCCTCGGTATGTATGGAATACGCTTAAAATTTTCAAGAATAAATGGATTAAAGTCGATGCATCGCATACACCGGAACACCTACAAACAGATAATCAAATTCTTACTTTAAATAAAATTTGTCCCTCTTGGGTACCTACTAACCCCGACATACTCCCAGAATGCAAACCCAATGCTTTTTTAGAATTGGAATTCAATTTCGCCGAGTTCAACATGGTTTTAGACGCCCGGAAATCACAATCTTCCCCCGGTCTGGATGGTATTGACTACCTTGTAATTAAAAATCTGCCTATTCAGTACAAGCTTGTCTTCCTAGATATATTTAATGAAATGTATCGTACTAGCGACTTTCCTCCGTCCTGGAAACACTCATATGTTCATCTTATCAAAAAGCCCGATGGTAAAACTTATCGCCCTATCGCTTTAACCTCCGCCTTTAGCAAAATATTTAAAACTATGGTCAAAAATAAGTTCGAATGGTGGATTGAAACATCAAACATCTTACCCACCAGTCAAAGCGGATTCTGCAAGGGCCAATCTTGCTATTACAATTTAATTAATCTTACCCTTAATATATTAAATGCTTTTAAAAATAATAAAGAAATGTACGCTATATTTTTAGATATTTCTTCTGCCTTTGACAATGTTAATATCGAAATTCTCATCGAAAAACTGGCTGATATCAGCTGTCCTTTTCGATTTACTAAATTCGTCAAATTCCTTACCTACGAAAGATGCATTCACTCCAGTGTAGACAATGCTATAAGACTGGCCTATAAAGGGGTTCCACAAGGTGGTGTCCTTAGCCCTTTGCTATATACTATTTATGTCTCCAATATATTACATAAAACTTCATCTCGGATATCTGTTTCCCAATTTGCAGACGACATCGCTCTATTTTCAACAAATAAATCCTCTCTCGAAAAATCAACTCACACACTTCAAGTCAACTTAAAGTCCCTAGGTCTTGACATTGCTCCCCACAAATCTGTATTTATTCACTTCAACAATAAAAATATTCTTCCAGGACAATCCGAAATCACAATCAGTAACTACAACATTAAATCCAGTGAATATACCCGATTCTTGGGTGTATTTTTTGATTATAAGCTATCATTTTGTACCCACATCAACAAGCTGCAAAATAAATGTTGTAAATCTCTAAATATTTTGAAATACTTACAAGGTATTTGGTGGGGTGCAGACCTCCAGTCGCTCATCACTGTTTATAAGAGTCTCAAGCGGAGTATCATAGAATACGCCAGTTCATTTACTTCCCTACTCGAAAAAATATTGCATATAAACTTGAACAAATTCAATTTGCTGCCTCGACTAGCTCTCGGTTTTCATAAAACTACTCCCACCAATATCTTAATTGCCGAATCCAAGCTTCCCTTTATTGCTGAGAGAACTAAATTCATTTGCCTCTCGTACTTATCTGAAGCTCTATCTAATAAAAACTTATCTAGTCACAAAACCATTATTAACCACCTCAAAAAATTTTCAAAAAGAAACAATAAACGAAAAAAGCTTATAGAAGAATATATTCATGAATATAAAGACATCATCCCTCATTTATATAAAACCAAGAAATTTAATCTATATACTCATGATTACAAAACACTCACATGCTCTATCCCCTATTACAAACTCTCTAAACTCTCTAACGACAACCCAGCAGCTCTTCCTCATGAAGTATTCACCAACACCAATTATAATAATACCATTAATATCTTCACAGATGGTAGTAAGAGTCCTCTATCTCCTTCCGTAGGCACCGCATGCTTATGCCCCAAACTTAATATTACAGTTACTAGATCTTTAAGTAAACACCTCAATTTTTACCGCTGAAAGTATCGCATTAAATGACGCTCTAGATATTGCACTTTCAAACCCCAACTCAGCAAATTACATTTTTACAGATGCATTAAGCGTTCTACATAGCCTACGAAACACGAAAATCACTGTCAGAATCAACCCATACATATTAGAAATTAAAAAAAAATATCTTGAATTTATCAATTCCAAAACTGACTCAGGCTCCATTCACTTCTGCTGGGTTCCTTCTCATACAGGTTTTCAAGGTAACGATGAAGCAGATCATCTAGCAAAAAATTCAAGTCTCTCTGAAGCCTTCTGTCACTCATTTAAAACCCCCTTTACGGATTTTCGAGAACACTACAAAAAAAAATATGTTTTTTAGATCTACCACATTTATTGAAGAAGCAAGTGCACACAAAGCCAAATTATATTTTCAAAACTTTTATGCTAAACAAAGCAAGCCTTGGTTCTTTAACACTAGATTTACCAACCAGTCATTTTGACTGGTCGTGAAAGGTATATTTAAATAGGTATATTTAAATAGCTGTTAAATCTAATGTTAAAAAAATTGTCAAATTAATTCAGAATTAATATGTGATTCAGAATTCAAAGAAAAATTAACACTAGATTTACCAGCTATTTAAATATACCTATTTAAATATACCTTTCACGACCAGTGAAAATGACTGGTTGGTAAATCTAGTGTTACAGTCTGTCAAGTAAGAGCGTGGTCGACTTCACCGACAGGTAATGAAAGATTTCGCTCTAATTCCTTCGCGAGCCGATAGAGGAAAGCTTTGTCCTTGATACATTGTCAACAAAGATTCAGTTGTCGTTAATCTTTTGAAAGAGAATCACGTTAAACACCATGAGTGCTAAGTACGCGTCGCGCTACGAGGCTGTGTTCCTTTGCATCCGCCCGAAAGGTTCCAAAATGTCGCAATCAGCGGCTGCTAAATATATGAGAAAGTCGAAGGCATTTGTACAGAAGTGGATACAGCGATATAAAGTGGCTAAAAATGTCGATGATTTACCAGTACGTGGCTCGATAGGAAAAGTGAACAAAAAAGATGAAAAAAGAATAGTGAATCTGTTTTCGCGGAATCCTGCTTTAACACTGCGGCAAGGACAAGCAAAATTAATGGCAAAAGGTTTAGATATATCCTACGAAACTATCCGAACCCATCTTCGTACTCATCATCTGAAATGGCGCAACACAATGAAGAAGCCTCTGTTGACTGAAAAACATGTGACAAAGCAACTCGCTTTGGCGCATGAGAATATTGATAGAGATTTTGAAAATGTCATTTTTACTGATGAATGTTCTATATGGGCACGTTCTGTCCTCACGCGAGCCTGGTCAACTTCCACCAATAGGCTTGTTCAGCGGACCGTAAAACATGGAATAAAGTTGCATCTTTGGGGCTGCTTCTCAAAGCAGGGATTCGGTACTTTGCACCTCTTTACTGACAACCTAAATGCCGAGAAAATGATAAAAATCTACAAAAAGGCTTTACTGCCATCTGCCAAACGATGGTTCATCACAAAAAATGAAGATTGGATTCTGCAGGAGGACAACGATCCTAAACACCGCAGCAAGCTCTGTACTCAGTGGAAGACTCAATCTGGCATCGTTACATTGGATTGGCCGTCGCAGTCACCCGATGCAAACCCTATTGAAAATGTGTGGGTATATATTAAACGGAAGCTTCGCGGAAGACGCACATACACTTTGAAGCAGTTGTCTTACGAAATTCATCGGATCTGGAGATCCTTGCCACTAGAATACGCCGTCAAATTAGTAGAAAGCATGCCTCGGAGATGCCAGGCAATTATTGACGCCGGTGGGGACTGGACACATTATTGACCGAATTGCATCATTGTTTGTAATGTGTACAATGTATATATAAATATGAAAGTTTCATCAAATAAATTTTTTTATAAATTAACACGACCACGCTCTTACTTGACAGACTGTAATAAACGTATTCCGCGTGAACTTCTAGTCACGATCAATCGTTGTAGATCCAACCACTATACTTTAGCTGCATTTCTTGCTAAAGTAAATATTGTAAGTGATCCTAAATGCGAATGCGGTATTGAAGAACAAGATCTTGATCATGTCATCTGGCGCTGCCCTTTATATCAAACACAAAGAACAAAACTACTATATCAGTTGTATACACTTCATATACATATATTTTCCGATTAACTTTGCTATTCTACTAGTTAAACCAAACATACCAGCGTGCGCTTTCATAGTTTCATTCTTTCAATCTTGTAATCTTAATGTTTAATGTTCAATCTCTGCTTATTAACCTTATATTAAAAATGTAAATATTGTATATTATTTGTTACCTACTCTATATAGCAATTAAAATCTCTAATAAAGATTTTAAAGCTTCTAATAAAAAAAAAAAAAAAAACTAAATTAATTATGTACAATTTAAAAGTAATAATGATCTCTATACACCGATATTACAAAGCAAATCCCGTACAACCAATCACCAAAATCCTAACCATTTCTCGAAGCCAACATTCGCTTCGTGATGAACGAGGGCATTCGAAGTGCATATCCAACTCGATACACACATATACATATCGCGCACGTTTTCCAAGCTCCGTTGATCCTGGGTTAATATCACTTGAGAGAACCGTCGTTGCGACTGACGTACGAATCGATCTATGTACGAGAATCCACTCGTCATTTTGGACCGAACTTTATCCCTTAGTGTGGTATAGTTCTAATCTTCAATTCGTCGAGTGAACGTAGCTCTCGTTGTAACTTTCGGATTATTGCCGTTTCCAGTTAAATAGCTCTTCTTTTATGTACTTTTGCCGATGCGTATGTCTGTGCGTGATGTAAAGGAAAATTCATTGGTCACATTATTTCGCGCTTTGTTTATGGATTGACGGTATTAATTTTGTAACAAGTCTTTTTGAGAAAATACTTGATTATTAATTTTGTATTTAATTATTATGTTGTATATTAAAAATGTTCTACCAATTTTTGTTAAAACGATACATTTAGTTTATCAATAATTTCTTTGTACATATGCGTATATTTTAGAATATCATATTCTTTTGAGTATAATAAATATATTGAAAATTTAAAAAAGAAAATATTTCAGATATTGAATCGTTAAAAACAAACATTTTCATACTTAAATTTAATCGAGTTAACTAATGATTGTTTCTGGTCTAATTAAAATTCAAAATTATTCTTGATTTATTCGTTTAAGGTAAATTGGAAAGGAATACAACAATCGACTGCTTGGGTATTCATATTACTGCTATGAATGATTTACAATTATTTAGAGTCCTCTGTTGCGGCTTCGTAACTAGAATAAACTTTGATAGTATTAACTGGCTTTGATAGTATTAACTGATATGGATAATATATGGATCTTCAGGATTCATATATACAAATTATAACTTTTATTTGGAATTTTATTGAAACGATAGAAAAATATATCCGTACATTTCAGAATAATAAACGGTTTCGATGACATTGTATTTTTATAAGCTATAATCCATCGAATACTTTATTACCAGAAGACTTATCGTTTATTAAACATGAAATAAAGCATTAGTTTAATATAATAAATTGTTTTCAAATGTAAGCGAGGATTGTTGGATTCAAATATTGCCACAGCTTAAGTTTCACATATTGATATTGACTTTGGAATAGTTTCATAAGAATTGCGCAATATTGTAACTAAAATCCTTGCATCGAACATTATTCATATATGAATAATACTATAAAATTTTGATTTGAAATTCCAAGAACTAAAAATTTGTAATAAATTGTTATTAAGAGATAATATTTTTCGCTGTTAAATAATTGAAAAACTTGCGTACTTTTTACTAAAAAAAAAAATTCCTTTGCAAATGTATCGAATGATGCTTTTACCATTTACACGACCATTTTCCAATCTTCTCAATCTCAAGTCGAGCTTTCGAAGCGCGGCGGAACTTTGACAGTTTTATAGCAAATTGTACCAATATCCATTCCAAATCATGGCGCATATAGTTCCACCGAAATGTATTCGGAAAAGAAGTGAGACGAGAAAGCAAATATTCTCGACAGATATACCGTAAATATTGCTTTTTTTTTCAAATTTTACCCATACCGTATCTCCACTATAAAGCCATCTCTTTTTTGTTTCGGGCTCCCGCGGACACTTTGAAATATTGCCAAGCGTCTAGGCTTCGACGGCGCGAGAGAAAAGCGCTTGGTTAGCCAATTCTCGAATGAGTTTCCTCTCACGACGTTAAACAACTTCGCTCCCTTTCGCATTCTTTTTTCGAACTTGCTTTCCCGGTACGATTGCGTCGCAACCCAACTTTCGCAAATCAAACAAAGGAATTTCCTATTTCTTCTTTATTTTTTACCTTTCTCTCATTCTCTTTTAACCCTGAGGCCTTTGAAGCGATTTCTTCGAATGAATGGAGACAGTGAGAGAACGAAATTATCTGTTTCGTTCGCATTTTTTTCTTCCGTCTTTGTTTTTTTTCGAAAACTGTCTGTCGCTCCCTCTCTCTTGCTCTCTCTCTCTCTCGTGCCTTTTCTATTTCTCTTTTTATAGATTCTGAAAGGACATGTTTTTGTTTTTATATTTCTCTTCTTAGATTGATTGCTGGATTTTAGCTTTGTATGGGTTAAATTTTTTGCTCTGATCATTATATTACCTTGTTTAAGTTAACCTTTACAATTTCGTTGATTAATAGTTTAGTAAGACCGTGCGCGATTACAAACAGTCACAATCTTTTATAAGCTTTTTTTATTTCTGTTTAATTTAAAATTCGTCCATGCGAACCGGCAAAATTAAATTTTTAAAGGAGTAATTTCATTTACTGTATGTATTACACTGTACATACTGTAGTAAGTATGCATCTATTATTTGTAAAGAAATCCAAGTGAATCATAATTAATATTTCATTTACTATTAACGTTAAAACAATTTAAAAAAAAAATAATTTACAAAAGCAGTTCGCTATTTTAAAATTTAGAACTAAAATCTATGCTTTATTATTAACAAAATTTTTTAATTTAAAACTTTAGCGAAAGCTTTTCTCATATTACATTTTTAAATTTTTGTTTAATATATAGTAAATATTTTGGATCAAAGTTTTTGAATAATGTGATGTTGTTCAATAAATTGTATATATTTTTAAATGTTTGGAATACTTTATTTTTCTATTCAATAGCGTGTATAAAAATTATGATATTAATGTTTTAAAGTAAATAAAAAATGTTATGTTTGTGACTGCATTTACCTTCGAAAAAGCAATATGATATTTTTATAAAAATTTTATATGTACGAGGGCAGTCCCAAAAGTACCCGACCCGACAAAGAAAACAGTAAAAAAATTGCGAAAATGTTTTTTATTTTTCAGCATATTCTCCTTTCAGTTCGGTACACTTTTCCCAACGATGTTCAATAGCTTCGATACCCGCTTTATAGTAGGAACCGTCAAGCTCCTCAAAATACCTTTTAACCAGACTCTACCTCTTCATTGTTGGCAAATCTTTTGCCGCCGAGCCATTTTTTCAAATTTGGAAAAAGAAAATAATCCGAGGGAGCCAGATCTGGCGAATAGGGTGCGTGAGGAAGCAATTCGAACTTCAACTCATTGATTTTAGCCATCGCAATGACGCACGTGTAGACTGGTGCGTTGTCGTGATGAAACAGCACTTTTTTTTCGTCAGATGAGGCCGTTTTTCCTTGATTTCATCACTCAAACGCTGCAATAAGGCTGCATAATATGCGCCATTGATTGTTTTTCCTTTTTCAAGATAATCAATAAATATTATTCTACGCGCATCCCAGAAAACGGATGCCATGGCCTTGCCAGCTGACTGAACTGTCTTTGCTTTCTTTGGAGCCGGTTCTTCCTTTTTAGTCCACTGCTTTGACTGCTCCTTGGTCTCAGGTGTAAAATGATGGACCCATGTTTCGTTCATGGTTATGAATCGACGCAAAAACTCGGCTTTATTGCTGCGAAACATTGTCAAACACTCAATGGAAACATCCTCACGTTGCTGTTTGTGCTCCATTGTGAGCAAACGCGGCACCCATCTTGCGCACAGCTTTCTCATGTCCAAATTTTCGGTCAAAATGCGATGCACAGCACTTTTTGAAATGCCTGCCATGTCTGCTATCTCGGGCACTTTTAGTCGACGGTCATCCAATACCATCTTGTGAATTTTCTTCACATTTCCTGACGTAGTGACCTCACTTGGTCGACCTCTGCGGTGTTCATCTTGGCAGCTCGTACGACCTCGCTTAAACTCAGCTACCCAATATTTGACCGTTGTAAACGAAGAAGCAGACTTCCCTAGAGTAGAATCCAACTCGGCTTTGATATCGGTTGGACTTAGACCTTTCAAATGAAAGTATTATATCACATAACGATGCCCGATTTTTTCCATATTTACAAATTCACTGAGAGCGTTCACTTTGGATGTCTGTAAAAAAAATAATAATAAACGTACCGTTATGAATTTTTCACATTAAGTTGTTGAAAGGTTGTATTGTCAATCGCAGTAATTGTTTTTTTAAAACTACCTGTATTCATAAGTCAGGTCGGGTACTTTTGGGACTACCCTCGTGATTCCGCGAATTTTTCCATATAAAACCTTTTTACAATAACATTAAAACAATGTATAATCATACGAATACGTATATATATGTACAAAAACTACCTCGTAAAATATTAAATAAAACTCACATTAAAAATAAAAATGTCTTTACTCAATTTCGCAACTAAAACTCTCTTAGTAACAGAAAAATAGAGTTGAGAAGATTCAATAAAAGCAGAGATAAAGAAAATAAAATCCTCGAATTGAAAATTCACTCGGTGCAAAATCATTTGCTAGACAGATTCGCGTAACTGCCACACCTATATATGCATACGCCACCACGTGAAAGGAAGCAGAAAAGGAAAACGCCTTCCTCGCGTTAAAACTGTCGGGCCATCGCGATAAGGTTTGCAACTAGTTGCGTGCTCGAAATAGGAGAGAAAAAAAAGAAAAAAAAAAACGAAAAAAAAGAAACCACGAACGTAACGCAACGCGATAAGAAACTGACCGTTATCTGAGTAGTTAGGGTCGGGGCCATGATTTTCTTCCACACGTCTAGATTCCTTAATCGATTTAGGCGATCTCACGTTGGGAAGGACTAACAACGATATTCTCATCGATTCCTGTACTTGACGCGAATTCGGGGCTCGTATATATATATATGTTTATTTTTCATCGTACGTCCACTTAAATTTCATGGTTATATTTTTCTTACATTTCTATTATTCACAAAGCGGGGAGAACAATGGGGTGTGAGTTAGGGTAAACCGGAAGATACAATTACTTTTATCGGTATTAAGAAGATAAAAATGTCTCTCGTCTCGTTTAACCTTTTTAAGATTTGGTAATAATGCTTGAACAAGCGTGCGATAACAAATTTTTCTTTTTTTTTATTTTTTGGTGGTGTTTTTATGTGCGTTGAAATGTTATTAAAAAATTTGTGACCACTTAAAGAAAAAAGGTTATGCGAGTCAAGAATTACGAGACGTTGTTAGAAAATGCACAAAAATAATGATTTAATTTTTTTTTTAAATAAAGTTACGTATGTTATGTATGAACTACGTTTAACGTTTTTAAAAAATCTTAACAAAAATAATCCATAAATGTTATCAAGTTCTAGCGAAAAATTGTGCAATATTTTCATTCAGTGCGGTCGTCAAAAATTTGCAGGATAAAAGTTTTTGTTAAAAAGCTAGTAAGATCGATACAACAATAAAGTGGCCATAAAGTTTTGTATACATCGTAAGGTCTGAACGCTGTAACATTTTACGTTTCTACGCATGATTTTTTTTTCCTTCCGTTTTTTTTTTTTTTTTTATTCTTATAAATGCAACGGCAATCTTGGTACTTAATATGCTGAAAATCGATATAAATACGGAAATTTATGGATAGTTTATTGATAAAAAGATTTTACTTTAAAACATGAAAACTTTATAAAGCTTATAGCTTTTATTTTCACTGTATTAACGAAAAGCATTACTTAAGCAAATTTTCAAACTTCGCATAACAAACACGTCGAGTACGCGCGCATACGTTTAGACTTTTGCAAACAAAAATATAGTAATAAAATAAAACAGCAGAGATGAAGCGAAGGCACAATTGAATAAAAATTATGCTTATCACAATGTTAACAATTTGCAATATCAAAGGGGTAATACTTTTGGTTTACCACAGTTGTGCGCGAAGCCGACGTTGTGTGTCCGCAATCGCCTACACGACATTATTCTCTTTCTATGCCAGCTCTTCTAAGTGATGCTGTGTATTTAATTTCCGTTACGATAGGAATAATCCTTGTTGTTTATGAATATTCATTGTATTTTCGAGCTTCAACTTCTGGGCGTTTCATCGTCGAAAGGGGCTAAACATTGTAATGGCGATGTTTTACGTTTGATGTGGTGGATGAATAATTTCAAACATTGAATTTTGATGGAATTGTTGATATTTGTAGAAAAATGTTTCTTCGAAAATTTTTTTTTTGAAAACTTAAGCGATATTTACTCTGTTTCTTGAAGTAGTATTACCATTTCAAATAAAAAAATTCTTTCTGTCCAAAATCATTCTTTAATCAATATTTGATGAATTGTAAATTAATATAGATCTGAAGTTTGTAACGTTAGAGAACAACGAAATAATTTTTCACATTTAAATAAAGCTGTAAAAATGTACAAATTATATTTAAATCCGTATCTCAATATTTTATTATGTTATAAAATACTAAGACTAAAAAAATATAAACATAAATTTTAAATAAAAACAGTTTTTAAAAAATTTCGTTGGACTCAAACCCATCAATTTTTAGTTTATTTTTTATCGTTTACCTTAAAATGATTGTTTATATCAAAACTAAATAAGATTGATAACGTTATTTTCGATAAAATGAATTTGTATTTTAAATTTTGACAGTAATTTAACATTTATATATCTAAAAGCAATTAAAGTCATTCTTCAAAATTTTAACGATCCTCGTGTATTTTAGTAAGCAATCCCATACGTAATTTTTTTTTAATGTTGTTTATTTCAACCTTTCCTCCGCGCGTATTCATGCGTATAATGAAATGAGCATGTAATTTAAATTCTTATCAGCAAAATGTGCACCAAATCATACAATAAGTCATAACAAAGCAAAGAATGAAAAACCTCGACGGCAATTATCTCAGGGTCAGTTTTTCTCGGCATATGCATCGAGCTAAGCGTGGTTAGTAGCTTTTGCATAATCAAAAACCAGCGTATGTGTAAGCTCCTTTGGTTGCCATGAGAGATCCAACGGTGCGATAATGAAAAATCCATAGAAGCAAAATACTCAACCGTAAATACGAAACAAGAGAAGAAAGAAAAAAAAAGAAAAGGAAAAAAAACAACGAACGGAAAAAGGAAAATGGCGTGAGCGAAAAAGTGGAAGCGAGCATGCAATATGATCGTAAGACTTCCTTTAATTTCCCTCTATGCTGGGTATAAGTTAGTTTTAAAACACGAGTAATGTTTCCTTCTCGCTCAAGGATTCACACGTGTAACCCTTAGCACGGAATTATTTCACTCCCTTGTATTCCCGAGACGTTGCCTACAATATTTATCGGTACTTGCCTTCACCCCGATTTCGTTACTTTTTCCTTATTTTTTTCATTTTCTTTCTCTTTCTTGAGTTTCCTTAGTTTAGTTTCTTCATTAGAGGTTGTTTAATATTGACCAATCTCTTTGCTCTAACGGAAGAATCGCATTGGGTTTGCCCTTTCTTTTTCCATATGAATTTAAGTTCGATGAGGTTTATTTATAAAGAAGGTTAAAGCGAATTGAAAAATAGTTCAGCGTTGAATAAATATAGGTTATCGCGGAGATTTTAAGATTTCGATATTATGTTAATGCTATCGTTAGTTACAAAGTACGGCAATAAATTTAGAAATATGGCATTATTAAAGTGGATATTCGTGTAAACGTATAATATACGATCTTAAATTATGATATAACTAAGTCATTATAGCTGATTTTTTTCAAATATATATATATATATATATATACATAAATATACGTTATTCATTCGAGGCGATAAAGATTACTAAATATTTTTTGCTTGTATACTTTTTATCAATTTATCGCGCAGTTTATTTTAAACTATAACGTTTTCTAATTTTTCACCGTTAAAATAATTAGAGAAAAAAAAAATGTTCTCTTTCCCATTCGCACAGTCGCGGTTGCGCGCGTCGATAAGGAATCGAACAACCTCTTTATCCTATATATTCCCGTGGGATTGAGAGAAAGGTAGCTGCAAAGCGTCGATAGGATGTGCCTCAAACAATATTAGCTATCGAATCCTTGAAGTAAACTCTTTCTCTTTTTCTCACGAACATACGGTATAGACAATTCAACGACTCTCCCCATCTTGTCAATGGACTTTCAATGCCTTCCTATACTCTCTCGTTCACCGTCCGTTACTCTGAAGTTTCAGAGACATGAGCTGCTACTTTTTTCTTTTCTCTCTCTCTCTCTCTCTCTCTCTCTCTCTTTCTCCCTCCCTCTTTTGCGAAAACGTGATTTCGCTATTTTCCTATGTAAACGTCATTTTCCTAAAAGTGAACTTCTATATATACATGCTCGTGTTCCCTTCCTCTCTCTCTCTCTTCTTTACTTCAAGCTCTCGAAGCTCTTTGACATTGGAAGTAAATCGAGAGATAGATAGATAGATAGATAGAATATAGAGAGAGAGAGAGAGAGAGAGAGAGAGAGAGAGAAAAGGAAAAGACGAGCACGACGTTGGTGAGCTTTCTTTACTTCTTTCATGCACGTGCTTGCATATCGATTTTACTACCGCGTGGTAATATTACGTCGCGCAACGATGACGTCGGCGACTACATCGACGAAGTGCGCTGTAAACGTATTCGTTATATTCGCGAAGGCCTTTTGAAATTTCTGCATGAAAAAAGCTTCTTTTTTAAGATGTTTTTTCGTCATACTTCTCGTTTAGTTTTGTTATTTTTTTTTTCGGTTTCACTATTTGTCGTGTATCAAAAAATGAAAATGTATCAATTATCAGATTTTTCTTTGAATTTTCTTTCGTCGGTTTTATTTTAATCGTTATTTAAAAATCTTTTTTCTATCTTAAAAATTTTTTTGATTTTTTCATTTTCTCACGGTACACGAGGTCTGGCTATTAAATAACGAGACTGCGCGCCTAGAGGGCGCCGTAGAGGGGTGGGGAAAAAAACGAGTAGTGCGTTGGGTATCTAGATATCTTGTCTATGCACGTACGAAAACACGTTCTCGTCACTATTATTGTATTTGTGCAGTAGCGGTTTGAAACGAACGTGTTTTTTTCTCGTGCCGAAAACCATGTGTGACGAAAAACAGGAGCAACGTATCAATCTCAAATTTCTCGTTAAATTGAAAAAAACTCCGACTGAGTGCTGTAAATTGTTGCAAGAGGCCTATGAGGACAATTCTCTATCTCGTGTGCATGTTTCTGAGTGGTGTAAGCGCTTCAGTGAGGGCCGAGTGAGCACTGAAGATGACCAATGCCCAGGTCGCCCTGTCACTGTTTCATCTCCGGAAACAGTGACTAAAATCAACCAAATTGTGCGTGCAGATCGTCGAATGAGCATCCGGATGATTGCCGAGGCTGTAAACGCAGATAAAGAAACGGTTAGACAAATTTTACACGAGGAATTACACATGACAAAAGTCTGTGCGAAGTTGGTGCCAAAAAACCTGACTCCTGACCAAAAGCTCTTGCGTCAACAGGTCTGCTCAGATTTCCTTGAAAGGTTAAAAAAAGATTCCGGACTGATGAAAAACATTATTACTTGCGACGAAACGTGGATTTTTCAATACGATGTTGAAACAAAGCGGCAATCGATGCATTGGAAGACGCCTGAATCGCCCAGAATCAAAAAAGCAAGGATGTCCAAATCAAAATTCAAGGCAATGTTGATCGTTTTTTTCGACATTAACGGTATCGTGATGACTGAATGGGTTCCAGAGGGTCAGACTGTCAACCAGACTTACTATTTGTCAGTTTTGGCAACACTGCGAGAACGAGTTCGTAAGAAACGGCCCGAGTTGTGGAAGAACAACTCGTGAATTTTGCACCAGGATAACGCACCTGCCCATAACGCGCTATCTGTGAAGCAGTATTTGGCCGGTAAGCGCACTCCAGTGCTCGAACACGCGCCGTACTCGCCAGATTTGGCACCGTGCGACTTTTTTTTGTTTCTGAAGATAAAATCTGCTTTGAAAGGGACCCGATTTGAGTCGATGGAAGCGGTAAAGCTAAAAACGGCAGAGCTCCTAAAGGCCCTCACCAAAGAAGACTTCCAGCACTGCTTCGATCAATGGAAAAAACGTATGGAAAGGTGTGTGGCGAGGGAAGGGGAGTATATTGAAGGGGAGCATTCGAATGTAGAATAATTTATATAATAAAACCCTTTTTCGTAACCAGTCTCGTTATTTAATAGCCAGACCTCGTATATCCATCGTAAATTTTTCTGTCTAAAACGAAATTTTGTATTTTCTCGTGCAGACTATATTTAAGAAAAACATTGTTGAATATTTTATGTTTTACACGATGTGTAAAATACTTGTAATAAAATTTAATAAAATTACTTACACTTATAATAAAATTTTCATCAATAATTTATTTCGTAATCTATTACTATTTCAAATTCATCGCGTTATTTTAAAAAAATCCTGTCAAACATTCTAATATTCCTAATAATCTACTTTAATAATACTTTAATATTAGGTGTAGTAAAAAGAAATCCATTATTTTTGCATTAAGTTGAAGATTTTATTTAGCATAGATAGAATGATACGATTTAGGTCAAATATGCACCGTTTTGTTCGATAACTTGTTGCCATTTTGGAGGTAATTTCATAATGCCTCTCTCGTAGAAACCCTTGTCCCTATTGTCAAAAAACTGGGACAGTCGATTTTCACAATCTTCTCTTGAGGCGAATTTTTCACGTGCAAAATCATTCGTCATAGACAGGAACAGGTGGTAATCACTTGGTGCCAGGTCCGGACTATAAGGTGGATGCATAAGAACTTCCCAACTAAGCTCCCGGAGCTTCTGGCGAGTCACTATCGATGTATGCGGCCTGGCGTTGTCCTGATGGAACACAATTCCTCTCCTATTGGCCAAAGCTGGCCGCTTCTGGGCGATTGCTTCTTTCAGACAGTCCAATTGTTGACAGTACAGGTCCGAATTAAGAGTTCGCGATTCAGCAGCGATTCGCAGATGGAAATTCGGTCCATGAGGTTTCTTTGCGATAACTCGTGTGGCACCCATACATCGAACTTCCTTTTGTATCCAGCCTTATTTAAGTGGTTCCAAACGGTTTTTTGTGCAATGTTTAGCTCCTGGGCAATCGAAACAGTGCTTACGTGACGGTCGAACTCGACGATTTCCATTATTTTATCGACATTTCGACAATTGGCCTTCCAGAGCGTGGTGCATCTTTGACGTCAAAATTACCGGAATGGAATCGACGAAACCAAAATTGCGCGTGATTGGCTGTTACAGTATCAGGACCATAAACACTATTCAGATTTTCAGCTGCCTGGCTTGCGTTTTCGCTTTTATCGAAGAAAAACTGTAAAATATGGCGTATTTTCTCTTTGTTGGTGTCCATCTTTGACGCGTGCTAAAAAAATACTGAGTGAAGCAATCACAAAACTGTATCAGAAGCTTTTTTAGTACGAAATCTTATCTTTCTAACGCCATCTAGTGTAACCCGATCGCACTTTTACAACAGGAGATACAGACTACTAAAGCCATCTATTGTCAAAATAATGGATTACTTTTTACTACACCTAATATACGATCTTACGCACAAATTATATCTTCGTGCATAGATCGTAATCTCGCACATTAACATTTTATACGAATGTAAATCAATGGCGTTTTTGACCGATCAACATGGACACGATCTACCTACGGGGCCGTAACTTTATCTAACAAAACTTTCATCGTGCGAGCGAGCGACAGTTTTCTAATTGGATACCGAGTTGCAAAGAGTCCACGTAGTTATACGTACCGAGCTAATTAATCCCCATAAACAATCGTTCCAAACTGTACATAACAATAGTCCATCGTATCCCAATCGAATCGGACAATTTAAAGTGCACGCGTGCACCGATATAATCGACCTTCGCACTATGACGTGTGTGTGTATGTGTGTGTGTGTGTTCGTGTAGTCCTATTCCCTATTCTCTTTTTGTAACTTTCGGCTAATTCAATTTGCGGGGAAAACGTACGCGACCGCAATATCACGCGCGCGCGTGACGTCCAATTAGGACGACGGTGGGGATCGTAGTCGTACTGTAGTATAGTAATAGCTTACGTCTAGCTCTCTCTCTCTCTCTCTCTCTGTATATCTAACCGGAAACTCGTTGTTGCGTGTTACAGCAAGACTGTCCAAACGGGAGGCTGACGCCCGCCAAATTCGTCGACATGTACAAAATGTTCTTCCCGTCGGGGAACGCCGAGGAGTTCTGCGATCACGTGTTTCGCACATTCGACATGGATAAAAATGGATACATCGATTTCAAGGTAAGAATACTACCAGGAAATTCGTTTTTTTTCATTATAATATTTATTCTGATTTTTTAATCTTGTAAAAAATTTCATTCGTCAAAATTATTACAATCATTTGTAATTTTTATACTTTGATTTTGATACATAATATCGTTTTATTCTACTTGTTATTTATACTCTATTATTTTCTAATTTGATTCAAAAATTATTATTCGAAGAATTTTTTACATTACAAAATCTAAAGAATACATGATTTATTTTGTCTTATCAATAATTAAATTTCATGCTTTAAATAGAATTAAAAAATACCTAAACATTTATAATATTTTTTCTTTTACTATACTTGTAACGATAAATTACCTTTTAAGTAGAGTAAACTAAATATGGCCAGCCACATATTTATATACATATATTTATAAGATTAATGTCTGGATAAGGTTTTAATTTAAAAATTTATTAATTTGTCAAAATTTATTAATTTTCTTACAATTTATTTGGTTTATATTTATTATCATACAATTCCACTTTATTTTTAATCGCCGTTTCGTTAAATAATATAAAAAACGTCTTCTTAAAATTATCTAATCAACAAAATTTTCAAAGTATCAACTTAAAGTTACATGGACGATATACGTAACCCAAGAAATCGCAAACAATATCTCACTCGAAAGCTCAAAACAAACAAGAGCAAATGTAACAAGCGCCGAAGCTCCATCGTATTTATTCATCCTCGAAGCTAAGCCGTAAGCACAACTATAGAGAAGAATAAAGAAAGCACAAAACGAAAAAAAAAAGAATTGTAAAGGTAGAAAAAATTAACGTTAACAAAGAAAATCCATGCCACGCCCAAGCTTGGATGGTACACGAGCGCTTCGTCCGGACTCTCTCTCTCTCTCTCGCGTTTTATTCGTAATCCAACGCTTAACGCTCGCGGTCATTAATGGAGCCAACTCGACCGAGGAGGCGTCACTGAGCCGCAAGAGGGCAAATTAGGTCAAAAGCTACGCCATCAAAGAGAGAGAGAGAGAGAGAGAGAGAGAGAGAGAGGAAGAGATAGATACATAGATAGATGTAGAGAGTGAAGTACGTGCGTGGAAAGATAGCAAGAGCTTTATATATACGTTCGGCAATGATGATGATGATGGCTTTTCGTACAGAGCTGTTGCACGCGACGTTTATTTTTTGTACTCTTCCTCTCTCTTTCTCTCTCTCTCTCTTTCTCTCTCTCTCTCTCTTTCTTTCTATCTATCCTTCTCCATTTATGCGTTCGCCTCTTCTCTCGATGCTCAGAGACGAGGATTAATTATGAAGTTAATCGATAGTCGAGCAATATTTGCTCGGGTGGTATATACGATTATTTTTTTTTTCTTTTCTATTTGCTTTCTTTATTTTTTTTTTTTTGCGTTTATTTTCGCACACGTGTCTGTTCTGATGGATTTTGTTGGGTTTTGATGAAATATTCAATCGTATAATTGATATGAGATACATCAAATGATTTCTACGTGAATTTTCATTTCGAATTTGTACTTATTTAAAAAGAATTATTGAACATTTAAATTTAGCTTTGCTTCAGAATGTACTGATAAGTAAAAAGTAAAAAAAATTATTATTTCTATTTCGTGGATTGAATCGATTGATAAAATATGAAAATGTATTTTAAATATTTTAAACTTTTCAGAAAGTAAAGTTAATTGAATTGAAAATTAAACTTTCCACTGTTATTTTTTATAAAATTAACATTAAAGGATAAATGTAAGTTTAAGAGTCTAAAAAAACGAGGTAATAAATTAAATGAAAAATCTATCATTATCTTATCATTTGTAAATTTATTTTTTAATTTATATTCTATAAATTTTGAGTATGATTTTTATCAATAAACTTCAAAAATAAATGTCTGTAATTTTCAGTTTTTTTATGATCGACGCCAAAACATTATTCTATTTTTAGGCGACTATTGTATCTTTAAATATAACCGGTGTTTGCAGCAACTAACAACAATATCTCGAGTGTATAAAACGACGTTAAGGCATGCGATGTAACGAATAAATTGTATATTATTTAAAAAACTAACGAAATGTACATTTGAAGAGTATGCAAATTTTAAAGAAAAGCGAATCGATTGATATCCATCAAAATCAAATATTTTATTTTATCTACGTTAATAGTTATCGAACAAAAGAAAAACACGAATAAACAACAATTGTAGAAATTGATTGTACCTTCTTGTTTTTTTATTTAACAGTGAGTTATCACGCAACTTAAGCTTATCCGAAAGACGATAATCTTACGAAAAATATTCTCAAATCAAAAATTATTAAGTTAAAATATCTATCGAATACAAGAGAGATATAATTCTCCAAACGCGTACAACGCATATATGTATATATGTATAAAACATACTTCCTCGAAATCGCTAATTTTCTTCCAACATTTTGCATGATTCATTCTCGTAAAGAATCATAAGAGACGTATAATCCTTTTGATTAGCCATCTAGCGCAAGTCCGCTCGGCTAAGTCCGTAACTCCGCTACGTTGTACCTATCTAATGCATACCTTATATTACTTCTATATCCCGCGCGGATCGCGTATATAATCACGATAAAATTACCATCGACGATAATAGTTTTCAGCGCTCTTATCAGGTAAATCGTTTTCAAGCAATCGGTATATATTATGTAGCCTTGCTTTACGAACAAGCTTCTTCTTTTTTTTTTTTTTTTTTTTTTATGTACGTTCTTGCACTTGTCAATGATGAATTGCATTTACTTATTTAGCGTAAGTCTCATTTATCTTCATAGTTTTTTTTTTTTTTTTTTTTTTTATTAAAATAAGCGAGTAAAATTGAAAACAATTGAGTTGTTCAACTTAAATATTATTATTAATGATATATTAAATTATTTTATAATACTTTATTGTTTTTGTTATTATTTCTTTTATTATATTTAAATGTGTAATTTAAAAAACCATTTATGACGGAAAACAAATGCTTTGGTTTTTTAACGGAATAATTTGTATTTTGTTTTTAAAAGCTTTGAAATAATAGAAAGAATCAACAATTTAATTTAATTGCAATAAGTAAAAGAAATATTCATTCATAGCAATCATTTATTGTTGAATGTATATAAAATTATTCACGTCAATAGTATATCGTTGATTTTCAAACTTATATTAAATTTACGTTTATTAATCCCATTTCAGTATCATTTATCATTTACGTTTGTTTCATATTTACCCATATACATATTCGCATTTGTGTGTATATAAAAACACGATACAGCGACATTAAAGAGCACAAGTGTAACAATATGATTATGTGAGATTCGCACGAGAAAGGTATCGGTAAACGAGTCGCATTAAAATCGTATTTTTCACCGCAATGTGAAAGAGATGGCAAGAGAGAGAATGATAGAGAGACAAAATAGAGTGTCTTCGGTGTGTTACACGTAGAATAGAGAAAAAGAGAGAATCATAAGCCAGGAAATTCGCTTTGGCTCTTTGCCAACTATACGTACAATATGATAGATAACAAGCGGCATGGAATAACCATACAATACCTTCATTGGTACACGGATCGATAATCCATGGCGAAAGCACACACACAGTGTGGAAACCCGAAAATGTTCCTTTGTCATTAAAATTATCTTAATTTGAAAATTTGTCGGCACATTAAACGCCCTCTATATGTGGTTTAATTTTGTTTAAAGAAGGTGTTTAAGTTTTTTTATAGATGCAAATACGATATACTTGTGTTCAAAAAGTAAGATAACTTTTTAAATTGCGTGGGAAACGTAAATTCGATTATTGATTTTTGTTGTTGTTGTGTTGGTACACGTGTCCCGAACATATGTTCACAGTTTCAAGTGTATAGCATACTTAGTTTGTTTTTGACAGATAAGGCGATTTTCTATTATTATGAAAAACTACAAATTTTGTGTAAGAAATAGAATCAAGCGCTCAAAAATACTTGAAATGTTTATCAATGGCATACGGTAAGTCTGCTCTTAGTAAAAAAAATGTTTATGAGTGGTACAAGTTCTTCCAAGATGGCCGAGAAGACGCCAACAACAAATAATAACATCGAAGCTGCGAAGAAAATTGTTTTGGAAAATCGTCGAATTATCATAAGAGAAGTTGCTAAGGATGTTGACATCGGTGATATCGGTCGGCTCGTGTCATGCAATTTTTTCGGATGTTTTTTGGGCATGAGACGTGTGTCAGCGAAGTTTGTTCCGAAAATTCTTAATTTCGATCAGAAGAACCGTCGCATGAGCATCGCTCAGAAACTCTTGAATGACGTCAATGATGATCTTGATTTGCTCAAAAGGATCATAACTGATGACGAATCATGGGTGTATGGTTATAACTTCAAAACCAAAGCCTAATCGTCACAATGAAAGCACCCAGGAGAGCCAAGACCATAAAAAGCACGCTAAGTTCCATCAAATATCAAAGTTTTGCTCGTTATCTTTTTCGATTACCGTGGCGTAGTGCATCAGGAATTTTTACCTCAAGATCGTACGATCAATAAGAAGTATTATCTTGAAGTTATAAACTGTTTGCATGAAGCAATACGAAAAAAATCGTCCGAAATTGTGGAAAAACAATTCATGGCTTTTGCATCATGATATGCAACTGCTCATTCATCGTTGCTCGTGAGAGACTTTTTGGCCAAAAACAACACGACAATCATGTCTCAGCCACCATATTCGCCGGATTTGGTCCCTTGCGACTTTTTCCTGGTCCCAAAACTGAAGAAACCTATGAAAGTACGAAGATTTGCAACGAATGAGGAAATAAAAACTGTATCACTGAAAGAGCTCAAGGCTATACCAAAAAGTGCTTATGGAAAGTGCTTCGAGTATTGAAAAAAGCGTTGGCACAAGTGTATTGTACTCGTATATGAGGCGAATTACTTCGAAAGGGTTAGCATGAATATTAATGAATAAATAAATATTTTTTCATAAAAATATAAAGTCACTTTACTTTTTAAAAATACCTCGTATGTGCAAGTATATATTCTATTTTATACGATTATTGTTCATTAAAAAAATCGATGAAACTTTTAAAAAAGTTTTTGCTAAAAAGATCACGTTTTCGAAAAATATAACGACGAAAATTTCGTTAAAAAAGAAAAAAAAAGGAAACGAAAAGAAATGTGGCACGGTATTCATACGGCAGTTTCCTTTTTTCTTTTTTTTAGTTTTCGAAGAAAACGAAGAGAAGTAAAACTCCTTGGCATAGGATTTTTAGAGCGTTCGGCAAAAGTACTCGATGTTAGTTACTTCGTCGTAAAAGTCAAAGTTGCGTCGACGTGCAGAATTGTATAGACGACGGAAAGACATCTCGCTCGTTTCTCGCAAATGCAGGTCGACTATGCTCTTCAAATCGTGAAACGAAGCTTATGACGTTGTGTATATATATATATATATATATATATATATATATATATATATATTCACATACGCGCGGGGCAAGAGAAATCGAAATTGAAATTAACCGTGCTAGGATGGGAAATCCGATATTTCGAGTCTTTGAGCTGAAATTGACTTTTGAATCGACGTTGTTGCCCATTAGTTGGCTCCTCTACCTCGCGAGTACGTTAAAATTTTTGTAGTCTTGTATTTATATCTTTCTTGCGAGAAAGATTTTTTTTAGTAATGATAAACTTATAAAATACTTTTAAGCCATTAACATTCAATTCAATGTTAATATAAGTATAATAGTAAATAAGAATAAAAAAAATTATGAATATTTCAACGAAGCCTAGAAATTATTTTCAGTTTTTTCATATTAATTTTATAATAGTTTGACGAATCTTACAGCAATTTAACTTTTATTTAACTTTTGTTGCTTAACATTGAATTAAAAATATATAGTAAAAAAATGATACCTAGCCTAAAGTAAAATTTTTTAACTTAAAGTTATTTAGTTGTTGCTTCATTGAAAAAAGCCCGGTTTTCTTTCTACAATATTTTCTACAATAGCTTTTAAATACTTTAACTACTCCCTACTTACCACAAACAATAGACAGTTTACACTTTAAAAAATTGTCATTCTCCGTGTCTTATCCTCAATTGCGGCACAATGTCTCTTCTAAAAACAACTAGTGACAGAAATAAAAGCAACAAAGTCCAAAGATCCCAAAGAAGAAAGTTTTGAACGCATCGACAGATGCATCAACTGTGTAGCTAGTAAGTAATAGAAATAAAAGGGAAGGACAGGAGAAAGGAGAGATCGTTAAAAAAACGTCCGAGGAGGTAACGACGAGCACAGGTATCACCTATAGAAGTATCTTTCAAAGTCCAGTACGCCTTTAAAGACTATTTAACGTTTTTTCCTTTAGGTCTCTCTCTATCTCTTTCTCGTCTTTGTCTCTTAGTTTTTGTGTTTTTTTTTTTTTTTTTTTTTTTATTATTATTATTTTCACTTACCTTCTCGAGCTCGCTTTTTGAAACCATTGCGTGCGGCTAGTGTATTTAACTTGTACACATGTTCGTGGAAGCTCAACGCTTCTTTTGTGTCGCGTTTTAGTGCGAGTTTTTACGAATGAGCGACGCGTTTTCGGCACCTATGAGAATTTCATCAAGCGCGCGCGATGTTTTTTGTTTTCTTTGAAAAAAGTTGTTGATTCATGATTTGTATATGTGCGCGTGTGTGCGTGTGCGTATGTGCGTATGTGCGTGTGCGTGTATGTGTACGTACGCGTAAGTATACGCGGGTGTTGTTAAAAATTGTTTTCCTTGTTACGTGCAATTATCGTTTCGACGCGCGCTCTCGTAATTTTCTTTTTTTTTAATTTCGTTGCCCTTTTACACGAAGGCTATGATTTTCTCTTTTAATTTACTTTTATGAAAGGCTGGACTTAAGAAAATGTCATTTATTTGTCCTACTTCTTCTTTATTTGTGAATTGTACAAAAGTATTGTTTATTTTTTTTCTTTTCGAAAATTCTTTCAAACAAACTTTATCCATTGTCGAGTTTTTTGGTTTTTTAAAGATAAAATGTTAAAAATAATAGAAAGTTATGATAAAAAATGTTTCAACAAACAATATAGATAAATTAATTACGCACTCGACTTACACTAACTCAGTCGTATAAGTGCACGAATAACTCGTAAAAAATAGTAATAAAGAAAAGGGAAGGGGAGAAAGAAAAAAATTGATGGCACTTTTACAAACTCGTACATGGTTAATTAAATACTTTTACAACTTTAGTCTTTAGAATACACGCAATAAGCCATGGGTCTCTTCTCTCTCTTTCTCTCTTTCTCTCTCTCTCTCTCTCTCTCTCTCTCTCTCTCTCTGTTTCGTTCTGTATCTTTTCAATTATCGTGCGGAAACGTTAATTGTAAATTACAAAAGTAAATGAAAAACGCCCAAGCGGTTAGGTGTACAAGTGAGTTACTTCAATTCTTTAAAGAGCGCTCGCGAAAGAAGTTAAAAAATAAAGAATAAGGTCGATGAAGATTAAATTTTGCGGTTAAAGAGAAATAAAGTTTTTATCTCGTTATGATTGTTTATAGTATTTGTGGAAGTTGAAAGGCATTTAAATGTTTTATTTTATTTATTCATTTATTTATTTTTTTTTTAAGAGGAATTGAACGAAACGAAAATAATTTTATATTTTTAAAAATAAAATATACTTAATACTTTTAACCGTTATTTACGATTCCAATTTCTGCACACGTGAAATATGTCAAATGCAAGTATAATAGAATATATTGAAATGCGCGCAATTTACGTATGGCACACAACCATACGAAAGTTAAAATTTTTAATTATTTTTATTTTTATATCAAACGATAACATTCTTTTTTTTTCTACGTTAACAATCGCATTTCTTATTTTCCATAAAATAATGTATACATCCAATTAATTAATCTATTAATTAACTTTAAGCGACTAAATTGAAGTTAAGTTCACATCACGTAAACATGTCATAATCTTTCTTGTGCAATTCTCGTTATCGTATTCAATATATATACATATATATTGAATATGCAATAAGCGCGACGTAACGAAGATGTCGGAAATAATATATATTTATGGAAAATTGTATTAAATAACAAATTTATTGAAATAATAACGGAATATGTATTTTTCGTTTTGCGAATAATATTGAACGTTGATGCATTGTTATGCTTATTTACGTTAATAAACGTAAATATATATTTTATAATTATATTTATATTAATATGATATGATAATTACGTGCTGTGAGAATTATGTACAATAATAAATTTCAATAATTATACATTTTCTTCTTTAATTATCATTTTGCAATCTTATAAACTAAATTGAAAAAAATATTTATTAAAGACAAATCGTAAAATAGTAAAAATTAAAATAAAAAATTGGTCCAAATAACTTGCCATCAACATCAAAATAAAGTACCTTTACCGATAAAGATATAATTTACATTTTTCCCAAAACTCTAAGCTATTTCCGCTGAGATTTCCGCACAAAACGAACAATGAATAAAATTTTTATATCATCAACACAAAAGTAACGAAAGGATGATTCGACCAAAACAGGCTTGCTCGTAAAACGAAGATGGAATATTCACGATATACGCGGTACATATAAACCGTACAATCGTAAATTTCAGGTTAAAGTAAATTATGATCTTAACCATAAAACATAACGCGCAGTTTCCAAAACGATTCTCGAACTACGAGGGTGGTCTGAAAAGTTTCCGACCTCAACGTGAAGATAGCACTCGTCGATAAAAGCTAGCGATATTCGTTGTTCATCTGTTTACAGTTGCTCACCAAAGCTTCAGCCATTTTGGATGCGCAGTTGTTAGTTGAGAGTCGTTTGAGTGAGTCGATGTGAGTGTTGTTGTGAAAATGGACAAAATTGAGTATCGAGCTGTCATTAAATTTTTGTTTTTCAAAGGCAATACGCCTACGCAAATCAAAAATGAGTTGAACTCTGTGTATGGGGACTCTGCACCATCATTTACCACAGTGAAATTTTGGGCAGCTGAATTCAAACGTGGCCATGAGAGCTTGGGAGACGATGAACGTTCGGAACGTCTAAAAACTGCAACCACTGACGATAACATCGCCAAAGTTCACCAAATGGTGCTAGACGACCGCCGAATTAAAGTGAGAGAGATAGCAGGGGTTATGAACATGTCCAAAGAACGCTGTTTGCTACATATTAAATCAAGATTTAGGCATGAGAAAGCTGTCCGCACATTGGGTGCCGCGTTTGCTCGCGTTAGACCAAAAGCGTGTTCGAATGAACATTTCCAACGCTCTATTGGCGCAGTTTAGGCGCAATAAATCCGAGTTTTGGCGCCGATTAATTATTGTAGATGAAACTTGGATACACCATTATACGCCCGAAATAAAAATACAGTAAAAACAGTGGACTGCAAAGGGGGAACCGGCTCCAAAAAAAGCAAAAACTGTTTTTTCGGCTGGGAAAGTGATGGCGACTGTTTTTTGGGATAATCATGGAGTTATTTTAATCGATTATCTTCAAAAAAGAAAAGCCATTACAGGAGCATACTACGCATCATTACTTGACAGGCTGAAGGCAGAACTTGCGAAAAAACGTCCATCTTTGCAGAAAAAAGAAAATCCTGTTTCACCAAGACAACGCTCCGTCTCACACCTCAGCGGTTGCCATGGCGAAAATCCACGAATTACGGTTTTAGCTGCTTGACCATCCGCCTTACTCACCAGACCTAGCCCCAAGCGACTTCTTTTTGTTCCCTCATCTGAAAATTGCACTCGGAGGACAGAGATTTTCGTCAAATGAGGAGGTAATCACCTTCGTGAACAGTCATTTTGCAGAGAAAAACACGGAGTACTATTTGGATGGGTTAAAGAGATGGGAGCATCGCTGGGAGAAGTGTGTAGAATTGCAAGGAGACTATGTTGAGAAATAAAAAAAAAATTAAGAAAAAATGTCTTGTATCTGTGTTAGGTCGGAATCTTTTCAGACCACCCTCGTATTTTGCTCCGACACCTATATTCCCGCGTATGCAGTGGTAAAGTTCGCTTTCGTACTTTCTTAACTTCCGTAAAGTATCTTGACCGTCTCTGTATTATACTCGGTAACTAATTCGGTACGTATCTCAGGCGATTAAAAAGCGAGTGACTGTAGGACGGCTTGGTTGTAGAACCTGGTTGAGGCGCGCGCGCGCGCGAGCGAGCGAAAAAAAGTTTTTTAAAAGAGAGAAAGTTTTGTGTTTTTACTATATATATATATATATTTATAGTATGTATGTATATATTTTTTTCCTTTTTACTTTCGTTATAATAAAAATGTAAATTTACTTAGTACGTTATTCATTTACAATTTCGGTCTACGAGCTAAAATAAGTCATTTAGATGCTGACGCGTCGCCTCTCGTACACGTACTCGAAATTACGTCTAAGCAAAGCGTACATACGCGTCTAAATTCGAAATATGAGCTGTGTATTTGCGTTGAATGGATCGATACTTTATTCAGCTTTCGCGCGCAGTTATCTATGGACTATTTTGAAGTTTATCGTTACGGAAATTATGACTTAATGTGTATGGCATTGTAACCCTTGGGACTTCAACGATTCGCGGTAATTTACGTTACGAGGAAAGATTAACAAAAAGTTTTTAATTTTTGGTTATAATGTGTTTTAATTATTCGCATTTTTTTTAAACGCTGTGGCCCCTTTCTTTCAAAGGATAAATAGTTATTTTTGTAACAAATGAGCTTTCATTTTATTTAGTTTCATTATTGTAGTGCGCGAAAGAAAAAAAAAAGAAATTTTACAAAAGTTTTAATGTTAAGTCATATATTTGAATAAAGGTAGTTAGCAGTTTAATAGTACTCAAGAGACAAAGCAGAAAGAGAAAAGAGGGAGATATACATTGCACTTTTATTTGGGTAACGTACAAATTTTTAATTTATACAGGTCACCTTAGATTTTATATCTGTTATACAATGCAACCATTTACTTTTAAGGAAAATAAGTTCAATGATAAAAATATTCAATACAACATACTAGTACAATTTATAAAAATTAAACGTAAACGAAAAATTTACGAATACATTTAAAATAATATTTAAAAAGTAGTATCAAGATTGTCGTCATTTATAAAAGATAAAGGCAGCACAAATATTTTTTCATATCCAGCTAACATCCAACGATTATATTTAATTAATTAAACTAAATTAATCATGCTTAATGCGGCTGTTTGTTTTTCTTTCGAGTTTCGCAAAATTTCTCTCCCTTTTCTTGTAATTAGATAAAACGTATGGTAGTTACGAGTATTAGTAGTAATAGTTAGCAGTGGCAAAATTACTCGAAACTTTTAATGGAAATAACTCAGGAATTTGTGCACATAAGATTCGATGCTTTTCCTCGTTGCACGAAATAGTCACGTATGCGCTTATATACGCCGACGACGAAATACTGAGATTTAGTGGTACAGGGACAGAGAGTAAGCGTTAAATTATCTGCTGTCGTCGGAACAAAAAGGCTCTTTCGTTAATTTCGACTATTTTGACGAAGTTATCTTTTATCGTTGAAATTGTCGCTTGTTTGATCATATTATGGTGTTGTATTCTTTTGAATTTGTGCCGACGTCTTTGTAAAGTTACTTATCCTTTTTAACACTGCTGTTTAAGCTTACATTAATTATTTAAATAAAGTTCATTGTTATGCGGTCTAATTTTTATCGTAAACGTTAGGTTATATCTATAAGTATATGATTATTATCATGATGAATTGTTACGTGTGGGGGAACACGCATGTCGTGAAATTTTAATATTTATTTTATTGCGGGACTCACCAACCCTTCCCGTACGGGCCCGCTCGCGCATTGCGAACTGAAAAGAGTCCCTACTGTCACTAATCACGGGGGTCGGGGGAGTTGACGCGTCTGCCCCATTATAATTAAATAATTATTAATTCATCGATAAATACAATTGAAATCTTACCTGGAAACAACTGGTGTCCTTGACCTTTGGATTCTGCCTCAGATCGCTGAAGGGCAAGAAGGAATCGACGGTCAGGATCGAATCACCCACACTATTAATTTTCTCTAAAATCGTTTTATTTGTTTTTCACACTTACACGAATACGGCTGAGTTTAACACAACTCACGTTCTTTACTGCAAACCGACCACACAACACGACACACCGAGAACCGAAACGAAAAGAAGGAGAAGAAAATAAAATACTATTATTTTTTTTAAGGTTCGAAAACTGTCTTTCGCGAAATGAAAAACGAAAGAAAAACTTTAACTTATCTTTACTCACGAAACACACGAAAATCAAAAATACACGAAAAGAAAGAAAAACTCGCAATTCTCTCGCGAGACGCAAAAATCTAAAATCTCACTCTCGCTCCTTGACTACTAAAAGAAAATCGGAAAAAGTCTAAAGTCTCCCCCCCCCCCCTGTATGTCTCCCTATCTGCCTCGCTTCCGGGCCGTTTCTTCCCATTATTTAAAGACTTGGTCGAGGAGGCATCGTGGGGATTTTTTGCTTATTAGGCATCAGCATAAGTCTCTGTAGACTCCCGAGCCTTCCCCGCGCCTTGCAACTAAAATACCACTCTAATTCGTTTATTCGTCTAAGTGTGTGTGCCGAGAAGAGTTGGATCACTCAACTCTCTATACGTGTGTTGGAAGAATTTAAGAATAAGTTTATTCTCCATGTCTCCTGGATTTTTCCACAGGAGTTAATTTTGCAGTGTGGCTGCAAGCATCACACATTTTGTATACTGTCACGTCGGCTCTATCGAGCAAACCCGGCTATTGTAATATATTCGGTTTTTTCGAGCCTAGACTTGTACGTCTAATAGCTCGGGATCTTTTGCCCGTTGCCGCTCGATTCTCCTTCTTTCTAATAACTACTTGGTAAGTGAGTGAGGGAGTTTAAGGATTGAGTCACCTCTACTCCACGTGGTTGGAGTTGAGAAGCGACTCGGAAAGGTTTTTGATCGCTCACAGTCCACGTAATTGGACCTGGAGAACGATCGGATGATAGCGAGAGTGGGAAGAAAAGAACAGTAAAATAGTGGGTAATATTATTTATAAAAACTTACTTTTGTTTATTTCGAATGGTTATAGGTAATATAATTGTTTTCCTTATTGCCTACTGCGCCGGGAGGTAACCGCGGGCATCAACCGTCGTCTAAACTTGTACTGCAGTTCGTGTTGCACTGTTGTAGAGTTGTAGAATTATACTGTTTTAGAGTTGTAGAATTATACTGTTTTAGAGTTATAGAGTTGTATTTTTTACACCTTTGTATAGTTGTAGAGTCGTAGAGTCGTAGAGTTGTAGAGTTGGGAAGTTGCGGAGTTGTACTGTTCTTCTGGTGTGCAGCGATGCAGCTCATCACCTCGCCTTCGATGATAAGTCATCCCTCCAGCCAAGCACGAAAAGAGGAGGGTAGGAAGAGAGAGAAATTGAGGAAAGAATGGAAAAGCGGGGCGGAGGGGGAAGTGAGGGCCTTTCCACGATTGTCTCGTGGTTCGTTCCGGTTGGCGAGGGCCGATTTCGAGAGGGCCTTGACCTACTTTGAGTGGCCGATTTTCTTGGCGTAGGCGGTCCGATTGTTCCTTAAAGCGGGAGTGTTGGTTTTTCGGTGGACGAAAAGATGTCTCTGTGGGTACCTCCCTTTGCATTTATGTTACATTGAAAATGTCGTTGCATACATGCATAATTTATATATTTTTTTTTAACAGAATTAAATGTAACATTAATATAAATATAATTATCGCTACCAATAAAATATAAACTTATTCCTATTTAAATTTGAACTTAAATATATCTTAAATTAATTTGTAAAATTAAAAGTAATTGTAGATTTTTATAGATAATAATACTACATGATGACTTATGTTATATAAAATTATTTTAAACATGTATTTATGTGTCGAATGTAGTTTGAAGTACATCGCGCTTTCCTTATACTTAGTATTACAAAAATAAATGGGACGTAGAATGTCGTTTGTTGGTTGATATCAACAACGCTACCATCTCGCTGCGATAATACAGGTTTACTCTTAATATAGTTTTAAGTATTTATGGATTACGGTATATTTGAGTTAAGAAAAATGTAAAATTATTTTATTATCTAGGCGTGTTTTCTGTAAGATCTACACGCTGATGTACGCATCTGGTAAATGCGTGAGAAAGGACAATATTGAGAGGAAGAAAAAGATAATTGTATATTATAAATAGACAAAATCGTCAACAGAGGTGGCTGTTTCGGTGCGCCATTATTGCGGTATTTAAGATACGGAGCGCTGACCCACGCGTCAGGTATAGGACAGGCTTCATGGGCGTTCGCGCTATATGCCCCTTTTGATAACTACTACTATGTGGATCTTTAAGATTTACTGCTAGTAGTACTAGAAAACGGAGAAAGCGTTTACCAATGCAAGCATCTGCGTTATTTCGTTCGTATTTAAGATACAGATAAGTTTTGTGTATACAAGTGTTCTTCGGTCCATTAATTATCTACGCGTAGTAAAGTGATTAAGTTGTTTGCGTTGACCGTTAGGGACGCGAACATCTGCACATTCCTCAGTATTTTCTAAATTTTGTATATTTATTGCATTTTTTTCATTACGCCCGCCCTCAACAGCTAAGGGAGATAAAAGAAAAGAAAGTAACGGGAAAATAAGTCGGTAATACAAAAAAACAAAAAAAATTAAAAGACATTCGAGCAACTTGGGAAGGTCGATGATACAATACCAACACACTGTCATATACACAGTGTGTCCCATGGAAAACGGAACTTTTTCAGAACATCGATTTATATTGGCGCCACCTGTTGGTGGATATTAGCAATGGAAAGGTCCATTCTTAACTAACATCCTGTCAAAATTGTATGACATTTGGTTCAACGGAAACCAAAATATTGCGCTCAAAGTGACAGTGTGTTTGTGGCATCGGTCGAAAAATGAACTTTGAACAAAGAGCAAATATTAAGTTCTATTTTAAACTCGGTAAATCCTTTACTGAGACGCATAATTTGCTGAAACAAGTTTATGGCGATAATTGTCTATCCCGTACCAGAGTGTATGAGTGGTATAACCGGTTCCAGGAAGGTCGTGAAGACATTCAGGACGACGAACATCCAGGTCCTTCGAATACCGTGGTTACTCAAAGTAACATTGAAAAAGTGCGTGAATTTATAAAAAATGAGCCAAAATCTTCATTGCGATATACGGAAATGGAATTGAATATGTCCAAAAATTCAATTCATTGCATTTTGACCGATCATTTGAATCTACGGAAGGTGTGTGCACGCTTTGTTCCACACAAATTGATCGACTACGAAAAATTGCTCCGAATTCAACATTGTAAGGATTTGATTAAAGAGTCAAAAAAGGACCCAAACTTGAAATATTTAATTGTGACTGGTGTCGAGATATAATGTTTTCAATATGATCCCGAAACCAAGCGTCAAAGTGCTGAATGGAAGCACCCAACCGAGCCCAATCCGAAAAAAAGTCGTCTTGAAAAGTCAAAAGTGAAGACAATGTTGATTGGTTTCTACAATTCGGAGGGTATTATTCATCGTGAATTCGTTCCACCTGGTCAAACGATTACTCGTACTGCTGTGTTTTATCTTGGTGTTATGAAGTGTTTGCTCAGCCGTATTCGTCGTGTGCGGCCACAATACCGTGAAAAAGGGAGCTGGCGTTTGTTGCATGATAATGCCCCGTCTCATCGATCGAACTTGATCACGGATTTTTTAATCAAAAATTCCATTTTATCCATCAACCATTCACCGTACTCGCCGGATTTGGCTTCGTGCGACTTCTACTTGTTCTCCAAATTGCACTAGCCTATGAAAGGAAAACGTTATGCCGACGTAGAGGCCATCCAAAGAGCGACGACCGACATACTAAAGTCGATGGATAAAAATGATCTCAAAAACTCATTCGATATGTTAATTGATCGTGCAAAACATTGTATTGATGCGGAAGGAGACTATTTTGAATAAAATAAATGAGATTTGCCGGAATATTGAGTTTTTGTCTTTATTTTGAAAAAGTTCCGTTTTCCATGGGACACACTGTGTAGAATAGTTTCATTGAATAGCGCGCTCAGCGTCTTCACACATTAAACATTTATATGTTGCAATTATAATTTATTAATCTATTATGAGTTTAATTTAGTTGATCCTAATTTTAATTTTCATGATTAATGATATATTTTATTTTTATAAGCATTATTTTAATTTTTACGTCACGTAACATGAATAAAGTTTCAATAAATTTTACTTCGATTAAATTTAAAATAAAATTTATTTATTTCAATATGTGTAAATATTTTCAGTACCATCGAAAATTAATATTTCCCTTCTCGCTCACCATTCATGTCCATCATTAAAATGTTGCAAATCTACCGCTTAAACTTGACGCGCATAGTTACGTACGTGTTACATTGTACACACGAAGAACAGAAATCGGTTTCTAATAAACATCATGTGCGCGTATTCCAAGCGTGTAACGAGATAGAGAGAGAGAGAGAGAGAGAGAGAGAGAGAGGAGGGGAAAGGAAAAGCGCTGACTATGCAAATCTAAGAAGTGCGTGCGCTTTGTTAACGATTGTCATACCTTTCTTACCCCTCCCCTCTCTCTCTCTCTTTCTCTTTTCATAATCGATCTTACGCAAAGACGATTCGTGCTTACATTGCAAGCCGGTAGCTCTATCCTCGCAATACTTTCGATTCCCTTGTATTTCGAAGGACCTTTATGTACATGTATATAGACAGACACTCACTCACAAACACAGGCATATTAACGAGTGTACAGGCCATGATGCAATTTATGCTCTTTGGAATTTCACCGAGCGACAATAAATTAGCCCCGGTATTTCGATGCTTTGCACAGTGGCTTGCTTTACACTTCTCTCTCTCTCTCTCTCTCTCTCTCTCTCTCTTTCCCTTCCTCTGCTATCCTCCCTTCGCCTATTGTTGGTAACCATACCTATTATCTTACTTATCTTGACATTTTGAGCGCTAAGTATTGGCCTATTATTCGCTACAGGATATGTTTTATAGAGATGCTCTGACTTCATTTTTACGAGAGAGTTGTATTTATCCCGGATAAAGAAGCTTTGAATCGTTCGTATATTGCTTTGTCCATTTGTTTTTAAACGATCAAAAACGGTTTTAAACAAACTTCTTATTGACTTAACTTCTTATTGATAAACATTCTGACAATGTAAAGTTTTTAAAAGTGCCTCGCCGTAAATTGTAATCGATCAAAAACTACAAAGTCTTACTAAATTGACTCACACATCCAAACGAAGATTCTAATCTTGTTAATATCCTGTTTCTTTTTCTCCCCGATATTTTTGTTGATATTTCACCGCCCATAACACTTCAAGCATTCCTTTTTCCTCCCTTTGTTTTCCAAGGTAGTCAATTTTTTTGGCTCTTTCAATCCCATGTGTATATTAGTAAAATAGAGGAAGAACGAGTCGTGAATTTAAATTTAAAAACAATTCCTCTTAACGAACGATAAAGCAGACACTGCTATCGTTGCTGGACTCCGGCCATATTCTCGCGAAAACGCTGGTTGAAAATAAAAAAAGAAAAAGAGAGAAAGAGACAAAAAATATGGATAAAAAAGATAAAGAGTTGTCCACGTCTGTGGATGAAAATGCGACGTCGGGTATACATAAGCTACGCGCGAGGATAACAGATTGCTAGTTGGCTCAGTCATCCGTAATTCACCGTCGCAAGCCTTAAACGGCGATTTATTTTGCACGAATCGAGCCAGTTCTCTCTCTCTCTCTCTCTCTCTCTCTCTCATGTTTGCTACGAATGGACGATTTTTTTTCGTCTTTTTCCTGATTTGTTGCGACTATTCGAAAATTCAACGAACCTTTGTGATAAATTATTCGCGCGCAAATTTTAGATAGGATTTTTGATTTTCTTTTATTTTATCGTTGTTTATTTGTTTAAAGTTGTTTTGATTATTATTTATTAAAAAAATTTTCGTAAATTTTAAGATCTTTGTCGTATTTTGTATCTGTGTAATCATAAAGATTAATTGCATTGTAGCATATAATGTACAGTAACCTAGCCATACGTGACATATGGAATCCAGAAAATATTTTTTCTTTGTCGTTGATATATTATTATTGATAAATAATAGAATTCGATTATGACGTATGTATTATAAACATTTTAATGCACAAAATAATTCTAAATCTATTAAATTATCTGTTTTACTATTTTATGTAAATAAAATTGAAAACTAATTACATTTTTTTTATAGTATAACATTGATAAATTTTACGTAAAACCAGCCACGAGTAAGTAATCTATCGGTATTTAACACCGATGTATTACAAGTACTAGTAAATCCGCCGCAAATAATAATCAGGGCGTACCAAGGGAGAAAAAACGTATAAAGTATGAAAGAATAAAAATAAGAAGAAGAGAAAAGCTTTAGAGTGAAATTGAAGTAGAGCCCGTAAACTGGTCCTTCTCAATAAGCACAAGGAATTTTCGCTTTAACCTTCTTTCGTTCTTCTCTTCTTTATTCCTTCAAAACTAAAAAGTTGAAGCCGAAAGAAAAAGAAAGAAAGAGTATGCGAGTGAGACGACTGGTGTAGTTTTTTTTTTTTAGATGGGTCGAATTCGCTCGGCTTCTTCAAAGAGATGCGTGTGCAAGTTAAGGCTGTTTTTTTGTTTGCAGTCGCTCTGATATACGTATATATTTCTCGACCTAGTGCGCGTGCACAAAGATTAGCCCGGGAGTCGTTTGTCGAACTAGGAATTATTAAACGCACGCAGAATTTTTCCTCCGGACTTTATTCGCCCCTTTTTGTCTATTGTTCTTACGTTCCTTTTTTTTTCATCCTTCAGTGATGCTTCATATGTATATATATATATATATATATATATGCGAATTGTGATTTTTTTTTAAAACGCTTTATTGCATTTTGCATTATTTTAAATTGATGCTATTTTTGGGTTGCCGAGGAAACATTTTCGGAAACTTTAAGATCTTTGATTTTAAAAAGTAAAATTTTTATGTTTCAAGGAAATATTATTCATGATTAATAGTCCTTAATTAAAGTACTAACGTAATACTGCACGTTCAATTTCTGTCGATTCTTTCCCGTATGTAATTTTGTTCCTACTTAAAGTAATCATTGTTTTGACACTCAATAATTTGATGAGCTTAAACGTGTTTACGTGCCTTTTGCAAATAGTTTTATAAATAAATTATACAAATATGTATACTAAGAAAATAAAGAATCATAATTTGTTTACATTTTCTGTTTCACATATTTGAACAAAAATTGTTTAATTAACAACATTCCATCTGCAAAATTCTTTTACTTTTCAAAATTTAATAACAACTTTCAAAGCACGTAGCAACAATAACAAGGTTACAATCATGCAAACGATAAGATTCCACTTTACACGATTTTGCTCGCTAAATTTTGAGGAAATTTTCAATTGATTATCATGATTCAAAAGCGCAAACGTATAGTACAAAAGGATACACACATCTAACTCGCATAAAGACTTACTAACGAGGTATCACACAGAACAAAGAGATCGAAGCCGTTACGGAAACTGCCGCCGGTGCATACATATACAGAGAGAAAGAGAGAGAAAGAGAGAAAGAGAGAAAGAGACTTGAAGAAATTGGTTCAATCGTTGTCGAAAAGAAATTTCGTGCGATTCAATGCGATGATGACAAAATCGTATCGTCAAACATACAGTCTGTCAAGTAAGAGCGTGGTCGTGTTAATTTATAAAAAAATTTATTTGATGAAACTTTCATATTTATATATACATTGTACACATTACAAACAATGATGCAATTCGGTCAATAATGTGTCCAGTCCCCACCGGCGTCAATAATTGCCTGGCATCTCCGAGGCATGCTTTCTACTAATTTGACGGCGTATTCTAGTGGCAAGGATCTCCAGATCCGATGAATTTCGTAAGACAACTGCTTCAAAGTGTATGTGCGTCTTCCGCGAAGCTTCCGTTTAATATATGCCCACACATTTTCAATAGGGTTTGCATCGGGCGACTGCGACGGCCAATCCAATGTAACGATGCCAGATTGATTCTTCCACTGAGTACAGAGCTTGCTGCGGTGTTTAGGATCGTTGTCCTCCTGCAGAATCCAATCTTCATTTTTTGTGATAAACCATCGTTTGGCAGATGGCAGTAAAGCCTTTTTGTAGATTTTTATCATTTTCTCGGCATTTAGGTTGTCAGTAAAGAGGTGCAAAGTGCCGAATCCCTGCTTTGAGAAGCAGCCCCAAAGATGCACCTTTATTCCATGTTTTACGGTCCACTGAATAAGCCTATTGGTGGAAGTTGACCAGGCTCGCGTGAGGACAGAACGTGCCCATATAGAACATTCATCAGTAAAAATGACATTTTCAAAATCTCCATCAATATTCTCATGCGCCCAAGCGAGTCGCTTTGTCACATGTTTTTCAGTCAACAGAGGCTTCTTCATTGTGTTGCGCCATTTCAGATGATGAGTACGAAGATGGGTTCGGATAGTTTCGTAGGATATATCTAAACCTTTTGCCATTAATTTTGCTTGTCCTTGCCGCAGTGTTAAAGCAGGATTCCGCGAAAACAGATTCACTATTCTTTTTTCATCTTTTTTGTTCACTTTTCCTATCGAGCCACGTTCTGGTAAATCATCGACATTTTTAGCCACTTTATATCGCTGTATCCACTTCTGTACAAATGCCTTCGACTTTCTCATATATTTAGCAGCCGCTGATTGCGACATTTTGGGACCTTTCGGGTGGATGCAAAGGAACACAGCCTCGTAGCGCGACGCGTACTTAGCACTCATGGCGTTTAACGTGATTCTCTTTCAAAAGATCAACGACAACTGAATTTTTGTTGACAATGCATCAAGGACAAAGCTTCTCTCTATCGACTTGCGAAGGAATTAGAGCGAAATCTTTTATTACCTGTCGGTGAAGTCGACCACGCTCTTACTTGACAGACTGTACGTAGATACTTACAGAGAGAGAGGAAGAGGGAGAGGGAGAGGGAGAGGGAGAGGGAGAGAGAGAGGGAGTTGAATACATTGAATGAAGCCTTTTTATTTCATTTCTTAAGAACGATAAGAAATTCACTAAAAGTAATTTTTAATCGAGAAAGAATCTTGTTATAATTATGTGTCGTTAAGTTCAATTTTATAAATTATGATTTGATTCAATAACGATTAAAATTTTTTTCAATTTAATCTTTTTAATACTTATGCGCATATTAAAGTTTCTTTTTTATTATTATCACTTTTACAGTTCCTATAGATATTTTAAAATTTTTAATGCTTTCAGCAGCAATAAATTCAAAATATTCAGTAAGAAATTAATGTATAACGTAATATTATCTTGTTTAACATTGTTAAAATTATTAAAATACTCGTAAATTGTACTTAAATTATGAATAAAACTGTTAAAAACTAAAATACCAATATTTGCTTTTCAGTCCGCGTTTTCTTTTTAGTAAACTAAAAATTTCAAATTAATCGTTCAACTTCAACATAATAATACATGACATAATAAGACTAAAAAAACAAAATTAAAATTAATTATTACTTTCGCTACATAACGATAAACGTCATTTTGATAAAAAAAAGCAAGTTTTATCAACCGCGTTATTTATCACCGTTAAGGGGTTACCCCCAGTTTTAGCTCAACAAAAAAGGCCTTTTTCATGAATTTTTTTAAAGCAAACTACAAAACTTTTTTTAACGATTATTATATTACCTTAAAGAATACATCTTGAAGAACTTTCAGTAATTTCTTTATTGCAAAATATTACATTGTTAAGTGGCAAATGGCCGCCAATGAAATAGTGTTTTTATTTATACGGTTTGCGGTGACCAACATTGCGACAAAGTGGATCATTTGAAACAAAAAGGTGGATAGATTTAGTTAAATATAAGTATAAACTAGTCTTTAATCGAAGGATTTAAGGGACAACACCACTGTAACCCCCTGGTTTTTTTGCCGTTTTTCAAGAATTTTTTTTTTTGTGGGAAAAAAAGATATTCTAAATTTTTTTTTTGTTTTGTTTCTTGTTTATTAAAGATACATAAAAAATTTTTCTTTAATTTTTCACGCCCCATGGTGGCGCTGGGGAAGCTCCCGCGTCAGGTGCTGTTGCCTCTGCAGTGATCCGCGGCACGCAACAGAACTGTCTTCAAAGTCGATCTGAAAAAAAATACCGAGTGTTTTCGTTAATAATATGATATTTTGAAGAGAAGCACATAGGGATTTGAAAAAATATTGATTTTTAAAAAATAGGCACGCTTTTGAAATTTAAGGTCGATTTTCGAGCCAAATTTCTCGTCGAAAAAAAGCTATAACTTTTTTTTTTATTGAGATATCGAAAAAATCCTATGTACTTCTTTAGATAATCTAGTTTCATTGATGTAGTCCAAATTTGAAGTCGATCGAATAAAAATTGCTCGAGTTATGCTGCGTGCCGCACCCAAAAAAGTGGTTTTGAGAAAAACGCGTTCAAAGTTTGAAGTTTGAGTGTCACGGAGCGCTGCACCGCTCCACAAAATATTTAATATCTCCAAAAATAATTATTTTTTCGACCTGGGACCAACGGCATTCTATTCTTAAATGTATTTTAGATTTTTCTAGATGGTTTTCAAAAAATCGATTTTTGGAAGCCGTCACAGTGGTGTTGTCCCTTAAGAAAATATTCATTTTTCACAAAATGGCGGACAGTCAAAGTTAATGGTTTGATTTTAACGAAAAAAAGCGGCCGTTTTTTGGCTATAAAACGGCCATTTTTTTTTTAAACAAAAAATCGAACGATTAAAGACTACATTTTTATGTATTAAATAAGCCTGCAAAATTTCAAGAAGATCGGTTGATTAGTGTTTGAGTAATCTTGGTCACCGACTTCAGAAATGCCATTTCGAGAAAAACGCGTTTAAAGTTTTAATTGCCGGTTGTTTACACAACGGATTCTTCTCTTTCAACGCTCATATCTCAGTAAATTTTGTTCGGATCGACTTGAAATTTCCAGGTCATATTCTCAGATACTTATACTTCAAAAAAATGCAATTAACAAAAAATCGATTTTTTCAAAATCGCAAGTGGGGGTAACCCGTTAAATTATATTCAAACGCATATTCGCATTATATCACACATTAAAGCACCGTTCGCAATTCATCAAGCTTAAAATTTCCAGTAGAGGAAACTCTTTGGAAGCTTTCTATCCCCGTATCGTCATCCTTTACAAAAATAACGCGCGCGAGAGCAAAAAAAAAATTTAGACGTTCCATTCATTTTCCCCTCAACATGCCGCGTTAAGCAAAATCTGGTCCGTCATACAATTACCTCTCTATCTCTCTCTTCTCTCTCGCTTACGATGAACGCGCATCTGAGTATACGACGCGAGGGCAACGCCTACGACGCATTATCGCAGCAGTTCTCTTCACGCTGTCGTTTAATTAAGGCGCGAACTTAGTTTCGTGTAGGGCGTTCGGTGGTAAAGGTATAAAGCTTGCGCGCGAGAAAGAAAGACAGATAGACAGAGATATTTACACTAGGAGTTTGTTGGACGAAGCGTTTTTAGCCGTTATACTCGGCATTGTGCGAGAAATGATGAATGGCCCGGCTCTAAGTTTATTATTTATGCGTTGCGCTCGCGATCCCGTACATGCGCCGACCATATATTATGAATGATGCTAAATGGCAAAGTGCCGGTTTATGTTCGCGTGGTTTTAACCTGGATGACGATCGCGCTGTCGACAAATTGAAATTAGTTCCCGTTGCGGTTTGGCAATCAAAACTTATATGTACTTTATACATAACACATCGCTCAATAAGTCCCGAGACTAACAACGAAAACAACATTTTTTTTCAAAAATCATTTTTATTCATCAATATAATCTCCTTTTAGAATGATACAATCTTTCTAACGCCTTTCTAACATTTCTATACCATGTTCATAGAAGGATTTATCCTTTGCTTCAAAATAGGCTTCAGTTTCGGCAATGACCTCCTCATTCGAGCCAAATTTTTTTTCCTGGAGCATTTTTTTGAGATCAGCAAAGAGCCAGTAGTCGCTGGGGGCTAAATCTGGCGAATACGGGGGGTGGGGAAGCAAATCAAAGCCCAATTCGTTCAATTTTGCCATTGTTTTCATGGACTTGTGGCATGGTGCATTGTCTTGGTGAAAAAGGATTTTTTCTTCTTCATGTGCGGTCGTTTTGCTGCGATCTCCTCCTTCAAACGTACCAACAAGTCAATATAATAATCACTGTTGATCGATTTACCTTTTTCCAGGTAGTCAATGAAAATCACGCCATGTGTATCCCAAAAAACAGACGCCATGACTTTGCCAGCAGACTGCTGCGTTTTTGGACTCTTTGGGCGCCTTTCGCCAGCCATGCGCCACTCAGATGATTGCCGATTCGACTCCGGAGTGAAATAATGTATCCATGTTTCATCCATGGTCACGTATCGACGCAGGAAATCCTTTTTATTGCGAGTAAATAGCGATAAACAGCTCTCTGAATCGTCGACTCGTTGCTGTTTTTGTTCCACTGAAAGCAATCGCGGTACCCACTTAGAAAAAACCTTTTTCATGCTCAATTTTTCATGAAGGATTGTAAATACGCTTCCAGATAATATCTGTGTCATTTCTGCAATCTCACGGACCTTCACTTTGCGATTTTTCATTACAATTTTTAACACTTCACTCACATTTTCCTGTGTAACGGCTTCCAATGGCCTACCCGAACGTTCCGCATCGTTTGTGTCCGTACGACCACGTTTAAACTCAGCATACCAACGACAAATCGTTGGTTTGGATGGAGAGGAGTCCGGGTAATGTTTTTCAAGCCATTGCTGGGCTTCTACGGTGTTTCTACCCATTAAAAACAATGTTTTATCAACACGCGAAACTCGCTTTTTTCCATTTTTCAAACAAATTACAAAGTGACTTTACTCTAACCTCGATAACTCTGCTGTCTGTGATCCGATCGACGTGAAATTTTTACACGTTTCATGTAAAGGTTCGCACTCTATGGAAATGTGGCCAGTTTGGTACTACTAGTACCATCTCTGGGTTAGTCTCGGGACTTATTGAACGATATGTTACTGTTGTGTATATGATTATAATGCTATAATACACTGTTGTCGTGTGTTTATAGTTTTTTTTTTTTTTTTGTAAACGAAAGCTAGGTAGGACTAAAATTTTTCAATAATTAGAAAATGTTTAGTTTGATAAGGATAAGAGAAATCATCGATGTAAAATTTCTGAAATTTCTTTCCTCCTCTTTAATGAACTTTCTTTTAAAATTTTGGTTGTAAAATTCCACTTAATTAATTATGTATTTATTACCGCTATTTTTCTAATATAGATATTTTTTTTGTCCATGTTTATGCGCATCTATAATTACACGTGTGCATGCTAAAATAACATTAATTATTATAATATGCCTAACCGATTAACTTTTTAAAAATGACCTTATAAATCGATAAGTATTGACAAAAATTTATATTTTATAATCATATTATGCCACACTATTAACATTCATCACATTCATTCGTATTCATGTATATCTTTTCTTTAACGCTTCCATTTTCTAAATAAATTTTATTTAGTAAACAGATATTAACTTTTCTCCAAGCAAAGATTCAAACTCAAAGACTTCGTCTCATACTAATTTAAATCGTCAATTCATTCGTATCTTTAAAATACAAAATTCTTGCAAAAAATTGATTATAAACTCCAACTGCAAGGTGACAGAACGCATTTATCGAAACTATCAACTATGGTACTGCATGTAGCATAAACATGATAAATAAGATACGAGTATATAAACAAACAATCTCAACCAATATATTGCCGCAGTTGGTTAAGTCATCCTTCCATCCATCGTCCTCTGCATCTCCCAAAGCGCCATCTCTTTTAACAACATCGTCGAGATAAACGAGACACTAAGAGTCGATAATTCAACGCTTGCGATGCATAAAAACATTGCTGCATGAAAACTTCATGTAGAATTGCATACATCGTTCTTTACATCCTTATATGTACTAAAGTCGGAAAGTATTTCGTTATTTTTTACCTTCTGCTCGTGCGGTACAGCGTTCTCTATTTTTCTCATTCGAGGTGGAGAGCTGGTCGTGCATCTCATTTTGCCGTATTAACTCTGTTTTTATTTGTCTCGCCCGCGGTCGAATTTACGCTAACTTTCTCTGTTTGCACCGGGATGTGTGCGCCGAGCAGGTGAACAAATAGAGGATTCTCTCGAAATTGTGCGAATGGATCTCTCTAGCCAACCAACTCGCTTGCTCTATTTTGCTCTCTCTCTCTCTCTCTCTCTCTCTTTCTCTTTCACTCAACGATCTTGTGAACTTGCGGGATAGAGGAGAAGGTTTAGAGATGGACGTGATCTCAGAATCACGTGGTAAATTTGGATTTAAATGACTATTTTGTAAATTGACAAACAGAAATTTTGTTTTCAATAAAACTTCTTGTAAGTAATTTTTTGTAGATTAGTTTAATTTTTACAATTGATTGTATTATTTACAATTTTATGGACGCAAAAAGTACTTTTTATTTTTGGTGAAAGAAGTGGAAATTTCTTATTCTATTAAATCAATTCCATTTAGAAAATATTTACTTTTTTTGCGAATACATTCATACCTTACTAACTATTGTCATGCGAAATAAATTTTTTTGACGAATAATATATAATCTATGTAATGAATAACGCAGATTTAGGAAAAGATATAACCAAAACTTAACTATAAAAAAATTTTATAAAAATATTTTGTTATTTTTAGAGCAACGGACGTCAAAAGCTCGCTTCGTAAACAGTTCGTCAAAATCGAAAGATTGAAAGTATTATCGTTTCGTTTAGTTTTTCTTTGAAATTTTCTGACAAACTTTGTAGCCGACATATTCTTAGATATTACGTCGAAAACAGTCGAAACTGCAAGTAAATTATAACACTATCTATAACTCGTGATTCATCAAAGAAACTTAAATTAAGCAATAAATTATAGAAGAATTTCATGAACTTTATTGTTTGGCAATTTAAATTGTTCGTAAAGTAATTAATTAATAATTATTGTTGAACACTAAATTTCGAATACATAAGGCTTTGAATAACAAAAAAAACAAAATATAATCTTAGTTGTATTTTAATTATCAAACCGTACAATTTTAAAATCTGAAATCATCTCTGACGAGATATCGTTTAAAACACTTATAAAGTTTTGATTTTCCTAATTATAAAGCAAAGAAACTTTTATAATGGACTTTAAATTAACTTTTAAAATCACGCTAAAAAGACAATTTATAAACGCTAAATAGAAATGTCAAAGAAGATAATTTTAAATAAGTGAGCTTTTCACTATTAAGATCTCAATACTTCAGACCAATATTTTTTTTATTACGTCTATATTAACATTGTATACATTGTGCATTATAACAAGATGATTCTGCAATGTAGATATATTATCTAATACTCCATGTATTTAAGTATATAATAAAATTTTTTTCTGTGAAAACTTCTCGAATTTGATTTGGTAAGAATTTGCATTCCGCTTTTCGCGACTTTTTATGATTTCATAATTCCAAGATGCTTTTGGATCAAGTGTCCATAAAATTTTTGGTATTATTATACATGCTTTGTGTAGACATTTTTTTTATACTTAAACTTTAAGTTAATTATAAAAATAGCATCTGCCTGATTGATAAAAAATAATGTCGTTCCTACAAATTTCACTCTTTCTTATGCTGTAAAAAACACTTTTTTCCTCAAGTGTAAGAAAAACTACTGTTCCGACGCGTAGCGGCGAAACATTAGTAACATACTAATTACCGTGTTCGCTCTTAAACCTGCGCTGCAGATCCGGAAAATTAGCAAACAAATTTTTGAGTTATAAATCAAAAAGCTACATTGAAAACTGCAGAATGTGGAATTTCATATAATTTATGCAACCGTTAACTGTAAAACTGCGTTAATTTTTGTTAATGCGGTAATTAAAAAAAAAAATTTTTAATTTTACCCCCAGGACTCCAATTTTTGGACTTTGGTTATGAATAGCGCGCCGATTTTATGGTTTTTTAAATCTGGCAAAGTCTGGCGATTTGAGGATAAAGGAGTAGGAAATTTGCAGTTTTGACAATTTTTCGCTTCCTATAACGTCTCTCGTAGAATCGATTGCAAAAAACCACAACCTTCTATTTTATCGGGATGGCGTCGAACAATTGCAACACCGCTCTTGCGGGTGTATATGTTATAGATTAATTATATGTAAACTTATAAAAATATTTATAAACGATTAATCTTACATTTCATGATTATGCACTATTCACATTAATCTCATCAACCTTAAATTAAAAATACCAGAATTCTTCGTGAAATTTTACAAAGATAAACGTTAAAAATATTCGGTAAATTATGAAAAAACGAAACACTCGCAAAGCCATCACAATTTCTTTTATCCGGCCTTTTTCGCCGAATAAAAATTTTTCCCTTTTCACTTTCTCCATTTTTTCGAGGTCCTTTTATGCATACCATTTTCAGTGTCTTTTTAATTCCTCATTTATTCCTACGTCACACCGTTTTACCTTTTTCTTCTCCGCCCTCTCGCGCGGTGTATTTATTTCTTTACTCTTTCTCATACCTTGCAACCTCGACGCATTATCTCTCTTTTTTTTCGGGAGCTTGCCGCTTGTTTTTTAGCTCTTTCTCTACTTCTATCCGCCATTCGTCTTGGTGAGTTGTTCTCTTGGCGACGGCCGAAAGTTACCTGCCGAGCTCGTGTTCTCTCGCTAACGTAGCTAGTCGTCTTGTAATCTACCTCGGGGCTCTGGTGACCCAGTTCACCTCGCGCGATCTCTATTTCTCGAAAATTCGAGACTAAGATCCGTGAACCCAGCGTGAATCGTTTGCGAGGAAAATCCTCGTGACAGTTTTCTCTTCTTTTTATTAATTTTCTTTATGGCTTACCTTCTTTTATTTTTTACCTAACCTGACTTTTTTGTTCTACATTCTTTTCATTATTCTTTTTTTTCACGGTGTTATTCGCTTTTCGTGTATTTCATAGTTCTTGTTCATTTCGCTTTTTACGCATTCGAAGAAAGAACTTATAAAAATAATATTTGTTTATGATTTTATTTCGATAAGTAAATAATGTAATATTAAAATAATGTGATGGGATTGATAGTTAGATAGTTGAAAAAAGGTAAAACAAATAACTAAAATGATTTTTCATAATTTATTTTCAACTAGTAAAATACATATATTTTTTTTAACTACTATAAATATATGTCATTTTCATCTGTAATCATCAGTATATAAATCTTTTATTGTATAAATTATATCAAATGGGATCCTCTGTCTAGTTAGAAATATCTCGAAAACTATAAGGACTAAGAAGTTAAAATTTTGCTGGCAAATGGACCTTGCTTTAAATCCTATCTCTATCTCCGGGGGTAGCTATCTCCATTTTTTAATTTATTTTTTTTTTTTTTTTTACTGTTTTGAAATAATCTTGACCTAATACTAAACAAAATATTGTATCATGCAACACAGTTGATTTTTCAAATAAAAAATTGTTAACGCATACAGCATTTTTTTTCATTACATTTACACAAAATTTCAGTAATTCTTTTAAAAATTAAAGTGTACACATTTTAATTCATAAAAAGGACTACTTTTATAATGTAAATATTTGGTGAGATTTTTAATTTAGTTTCATTTTTTTTTTTTTTTTTTTTTTTTTTTTTTTTTTTTTTTTTTTTTTTAATTTGAAAAAGGTATCACATTTTTTTTTAGGAATGGAGATCTTTTGTTACTTGATATTCATTTCTTAGAAAAGAATTTATTATCATTTTCAACAAAGAAAACTTTTGTCTTTTTTACATTCTATTACTATATTTGATTTCTTTATTATATCTTTGAATCTCAAATTCATTTTCGTTATCATTAAAGTTTTTGTGAATTATGTCATCATTGAAAATTACGAAATAATCGTATAAATAATAAATCCGTTGGGGATGAGTTTGAGCTTTATAAAATTTTTGTCAGGTTAAATCAAGATCTATGCGAATAACAAACTTTATTATTAAATTTCAAAATTTTCTTGTCAGTTACTTATAAAATTTTATAGCTAATTTGAATCTTCCATAAATAATGAAATTTGTTTCTTCATTTTAAGTTATACTTCAAGAAAAGCAAACTTCAATATTCATAAAACGTTAACGAATAAATAAATAAATTACACTAGTATGAACCAGCAGGACTGTAATATTACGAATCTTAGTATACAAATAATTTTATTTTTTGCGTCTTTCATAAGAATAATAAAAGTAGAATTGCAGCTTCTTATCGAATCTATATTTATCAGTTAATAAACTGCAATTTCTTAACGCTTTCATCGCGATGCGAAAAAAAAAAGAAGATGGAATATTAAACTCGGCAACTCTTCCTCACCTCTCACCTCAGCGCATCTTCGTTCGCGGATAAAAAATTCCGAAAAAGATTGATGGAAGAAGCAGCAGCAGCAATGGGGTTCTTGTCTCGGCTTTTTCGTTCGCTTCGGGGAAAAATTTCAAGCCGTGCGCGCGAACCTCAATCGAGCTTTTAGTGGGTCCTTCATGAAAAGATCCACTTTTCACGCGCACGCGCACGCGGGAAAGCGGAGAAACGAAGATGGAGGTAGAAGAAGAGAAGCTCGGCTTGAATTTCAAGTGCTGCACTCGTTGTTTGCTTATCGCTCGACGCTCACGACCTATTCAAACTTCATGTCTATGTGTATAGCGAAAAAGTTGAAAGTCGTTATTAAATATTTCGCGAAAAATACGGCCGAGTGGTTTTCGTTTCTTCTCTCTTCGTTTTGCTCCCCTCCCCTCCCCAAGTTTTTTTTTTTTTTTTTTTTTTTTTAAGAATAGAAAGATAAAATTTGATGCGCGTTGGAAGTTTGGAATACGAGTGTCTATTTGAAAATAAAGATTCATCTAACTTTTATATTTGGGTCGGCAAAAATTTTCAAGATGAACTTTCAACTTATTTGTGTTCTTAAGCAAAATTGCTTTGAAACGCTTGCAAAATATTAATTTTTAGTACGGAAGATAAAAAAAAAAAAAAAAAAAATATATAACTTTTGAAATGATTTTTAAAAATGCTAAAGTTTGTGAAAATTCTTTAAAAAAGTTCGTTTCTCTATTCTTGTTAAAAAATGACTATTAAAAAAAATTTAGTTTCTCAAATCGCAATATATCCGATCATACACAGTATGTCGGAAAAGTTCCCGAACTTATTTTGTAGCGCTTGTACGAGTGGCGCCACCTCTTGGACGACACCGGTACTATGTTGCTACATCCCTCTAGAGTGTCTGAGAATTTTTTCACCAGTATCCGTTCATTAGTTGCCGAGATAGACGTGCTTAAGTGAACGTGTGTTTAGTACCCCGGTGCAAGCTCTACGATCGATGAGAAATTTGCACATCGTGGCGCGATTAAATTCTGCTATAAACTTAAAAAAGCTTTCGCGAAAACGAAAAAAATGATTGATTCGGCTTACGGTTAAAGTTTTGTGTCGCGTACAACTGTTTACACGTGGTTCAGTCGGTTCAAGAAGGGTAGAGAGTCTTTAGAAGATGACGAGAAAAGCGGCCGGCCGTCAACAGCTGCCACCGACGAAAACGAGGCTTGCGTGCGCGCTCTACTAAAGCAGGATTGCCACATGTCTCTCAGAATGTTGGCAGACGAACTGAACATAAGCAAGGATAGCGTCGCGTTGATTTTGAAAGGAAAAATAAACCGCAGGAAGGTCTGCTCTCGATTTGTTCCGCACTTTCTCACACCAGAGCAGAAAGAAACTCGCATCCAATGTTGTCAAGATTTTATCGAGACTTGCGACACCACTTTGGGCTTTCTAACCTCAATTGTGACTGGAGACGAGACTTGGTGCTTTTAATACGATCCTTCCACGAAGCGCCAGTCATCCGCTTGGCTCAGTCCGGGCCGTGCGAAGCCTCAAAAAGTGCGCCAACAAAAATCACGGGTAAAGACGATGCTCATCGCTTACTTCGACTCTAAAGGCCTAATACACAAAGAATTTGTGCCCCCAAACACCACCGTGAATGCTGCATATTACGTAGAGGTGTTAAAACGTCTGAAGCGCCGGATTAATCGCATCAGGCCCGAGTACAAGGAACCGGGATCGTGGAGTTTGCTGGATGACAATGCGCCTGCTCATTCTTCGAACATTGTGAAGCGTTATCTCGCCGAAAATCAGATCCCACGCATCAATCACGCCCCATACTCGCCAGATCTGGCTCCAGCCGACTTTTTCCTATTTCCCAAGCTAGAAATAGCCTTGAAAGAACGATTTTTTGAAGATGTACCGAGCATTCAAGCGACTTGCACCGAGCGTCTCACAGCGATAACTTCAGAGGAGTACCAGAGAGCCTTCGAATCACTCATGGAGCGCTCAAATGAGTGTATATCTAGGGAAGGGGACTATGTTGAAAGTTAACTGGAATAAATTTCTTTAGATGTAATTTTCGATTTTTTGTTTCGAAAATTCGGAAACTTTTCCGACATACTGTGTATAGCGGAGTACAAAAGAACATTCGAAAGTAATTTTTCTAGCTTTACTCATCTCGTATCAAACGCAATTCAATTTTTAGGATAAAAAATCTCTTTCGTCAAAAAACGAAATTCGTAAACGATACAATGCAACAAAACCTTTTTATTTCTTTTGTCCTTATTTTTCGGATAAAATTCGTCGAAAAATTTTCTCGGAAAAACATAATTCTGGCAGCTCTTGCGCGAGACGGATTACCGTATGATTAATCCAACAACGTCGTTCTTTCGGCGCGTTAAAGTTTATCCGACCCCAAAGCAGAGTCTCGTCTTATTAAGAAGTTAATGAAGTTTTTATTATTTATTATTCTCCTTTTGGTTAATATTGATGAATTACTTTTTAAGAAAGTTACGCGGTGCGTGAGCTTTGAATTTATAAGATAAAAAGTTTCGATGAATTTTGTAATTATTAATTCTCCGTTTAAAAGCTCGCGACGTTAAATAGCTCCGTATATTAACATTGCGCATTCTTGCATCGAAATTTTATTTTTTTTTTTTTCTTTTATGTTAAAACTGATGCGAGATTTGTTAACGGATTAATAAAAGCAAAGATAATGAACTATAATTAACAATATCTCGCAAGCTCTTGCATATGATTATAAATCATACAAAAAATATAAAAATTTCTTTTGAACCGTAAACGAAACAAATAATGCACATTTTCTTAATTAATGACAAAAATCGTAAAGCATAATTGAAGAATGCATCGAGCGCGTGTAACAATACAATTTCATTAAAGAATCGCAAAATCGGAATCATCAATCGTGAAGAAAAAACTACGTAAGTTTATCGATATACACATACTCACACACACACACACACACACACACACACACACACACACACACACACATGCATGTGCTCACGAATACATGCCAGTGCATGTTTGTAGGATACGATTCGGCGTCACGCGAGATTTTCAAGGCTGGGCAACTCGAGTTTATTTTATCGAGCATGGAGAAACGAGTAATACGCGTTCCAGATTTCTACCTCGTCTCTTTAAATATATACACATACACATATGCATACACGTAGCCCCGTCCTTACATCAATTACTCTGTCTTTCATTTTCAACTATTTCACGATACTATGTATCTGCCGTTCTTCGATGCTCACGCACATTTTCGCGCGCGTATGTTTACGCGAGTTTAATAATACGTACTCACGCGGAATATTACGTATTTTATGTTGTTAACAAAACTATGCCCGTAGCTCGTTTGTTAATTCAATTGCTAATAATTTATTTGGCTCGACGTTACGGTCAAAGTTTTAACGACCCAGCCGTTAAATAACGTTGTGTGTAACAACTTTACATAGTTATTAATTTCACGAGAGAATTTTTAATATAAATTTTGTTTTAAACGGTGAAGTTTTAATTTTAAAATTATCCGTGTGCGTAAAATGGATTTTATCTATCGTGAAAAAAAAAACGAAAAGCGATAATCGTCGTTGTTCACGTGAAAAAAAAAGAAAACGACAATTATCGTTTTTCTTTTAAAAAAAAGAAAACGATAATTATCGTTTTTCTTTTTTTTTTTTATTTGTAAGCCCTCGCATATACGTTTTCAACGATTTCGTAGTCGTTATTTATTCACATTTTTTCTTGAATAAATTAAGGATATATTATACACCGTTAAAATTTTTTCTACGGTATTGGGGTTATTTGAAATTGTTTCGATTAAGGTATGCTGTGCAATTAAAAAAAAAAAAACTAGGCACTTAAATCCACACGTGTATGCATAACGTTTAGATTTTTGTATACCACGTTAAATAAAATAGAATCTTAATTTAATTATATAAACACTATTTTATATAAGACTTTAATAACTTTTATAATAAAAACCTTTTTTATCGATAAATTTGACCAACCATACAAATTACATTTTTTTAAACTCGCCCACTCAACATGTATATAACAAAAGATAAGACTTATAAAATGAATCCACGACCAATAAATTTCATCTTTTGTTATCGGAAAACTTTCGACAAAGTCACTTAAATTCCATAGATGCCCAGAGACTTTCTGGATCTTTTAAAAAAAATTTTCTTTCTTTTCAAGTTATTGATTCTCATATCCGCGTTCTCTTTTTTCGATTAACTGTTATGACGTATGAAATCAGATCCTGTCATACTTTTAAGGTAAAATATTCATATCGACAATTTCGTTAATTATTATTTTTGGATTAACATTAATGACTCAGGTTAATTATGATCGCTAAACTTGATAATAAAAGCATTATAATTTTCTAATAATCAATAGCACATTAACTCATAGTTATATACCATTATCTAAATTGTTAACTTATACATTCGTTTGATATTTTTGTTACAGGAATTTTTACTCGCTATTGACGTAACGTCTAGTGGAACGCCTGAAGAGAAGCTAAAGTGGGCGTTCAGAATGTACGACGTCGACGGTAATGGCGTCATAGATATCGAGGAAATGACAAAAATCGTCCAGGTAACGCATCTCAGTATTGTCTTTTTTAAATTAAAATATTATATATTTACTAACAAAAAATTTATTATTGTATTTATTAGTTTGTTTGTAATTTTGTAATTTTGCAATTGAATTCAAATCCAGCACATAAAATTACCTAAAAAACAATTTTGTTTGTTCAAAAATATTTGAAATTACGTTTTATAATACACACCTTAATGTTTCTATATTATTATAAATAATTAATAAATAACATATTGAATACTTTAAAAAAAAAAAAAAAAAAAATAGTACATATTTAAAACATGACAAAAAAAAATATTTAAATGCGTATAGCAGCATTGAATAAAAAACTAAGTTTCGAATTATCAAAGTTTACGCAACAACGTACAATATACGTCAATATATTCCAATAATATCTTAATAAATCATAAATATTTAACGCGTTTAAATCAAAGTTAAAAACTATCTCCCATTTTTTTTACGCATATAAAACTCCCATTCATCATTTAACTACTCCCGCGTACTTTTCATTAAAATACATTCATTTTCCGCGCAAATTTATAAAACGAACTTTTACTATCATCCCATTAAAAAAATAAAGTAGTCTATATATTTCAGTCGCTACAAAACATAAAAAAAAAGTAGAGGAAAAAAAGTTACATCATGCGCAGTCTAATCATTGCCGATGTTCCATTTTTTATTTCATCCATCTATCCATTTGCGAATGTCACTGTCCCTCTATGGTAACAAAAGAAAGAAAGAGAAAGAAAGAGGATAAAGAAAAATCGATGCATACTTTCGTCCCGATATATACAGGCATTTAGCGTTTCGTTAATTCAACTTTGTTCGGCGTATATTGCCATAGTGTAACATCGGAACGATGGACTAAGCGTGTATGCGCGCTGCTTAGTTCACGTATACGCTCGAGTAAAATTACGCTTAAAAGCCTCACCCGCCGCGGTGAGTAACGAGCATCGTGCCTCTACCTCTCTTTCACGGCACAGTTTCGAAACAGTCGCTAATGACTTTTTTAATTGTCGCTCGGTTGGCGAAGAAGGGAGCCGAAAAAAATTTCGCAGTGCCGTTGTCAAAAAAAAAAAAAAAAAAAAAATTAAAACGTAGGAGGGGAGAAAGTTGCCGGAATGCCAGAGGCATGTGAAAGGAGTAAAGAGAAAGAGAAAGAGAGAGAGAAAGAGAGAGAGAGGGTAATAGAGAAGAAGAGAAAGAGGATGTAAAGAGCTTTTTGTCGAAATAGTTTTTCCTTTCTTTGTTTACCTCTCTCATCCCGCTTCGGTAAAAAAAAAAAAAAAAAAAAAAAAAAAAAAAAAAAAAAAAAAAAAAAAAAAAAAAAAAAAAAAAAAAAACATATATATATATATATATATATATATGTGTGTGTGTGTGTTAGTGAGTCGCGAAAAGTGGTTGCGTTCAAGGTTGCACAATATAACATTAAAACAACAGAAATTTTTAAAAATTGTTGCAAATTTAAAATGAAAACAGTATAAAATTTGTTTAAAAGCTCGTTAAACTCTTGTATTCAGCAGTGTTCAATGTAGGATTTCATTCATAATAATTCAAATTTACAATCTCGATTCAGTGTATTCAGAAGCTTTTTGAAACATACAGTTCATATATTACGATTTCACGTTGTAGCATTCTACTACAGCATCATATGCTGAAATATCATTCGACATATATTATACAAAATATTTAATTAATTTTTTTTTTTTTTTTTTTTTTTAATTCATTTATTTCGCATCCCTCTTTCGAGGATTAGCGAATATTATAATTATAATACATTTATGTAGACATAGTGTGTGACGTGGTGTTTTAGCACCAGTCACATGAGGAGGCCAAGGCATAGCTTATGCGCCTCCTCGTAGCTAAAATATCCCTCCCTTTTACAATCTTGGCAGCCTCGCAGGACTGCCACGCGTGACCCTAACTAACAGCCACGCAGGGCTGTACATACGTTACCTTCACCAGGTACATGGGCTTCAAGCTCAAGTAAAGGCCAGCGAGGAGCCAGTCTCAGGAGCCCTTGAATAAGTCGTAGCAGTGCTCGCACACACTGCAGCATCCATGTCCATGCTCCTTCCAATCCTCGTAGTGATCCCTGTACCTGCAACCTCCCAGACGGTAATTAAACAAAGAACAGAATAATAATAGCAGCTGCACCTTGGAAAGAAGTACAAGCTGCCACGCAATACAAAAAGAAAGTGGAAGAGGAGGTTAGAAGGCAAGCAACACATAGAAGCACAGCATGAGTGCAAGTAAATACGCACCTGGAGGTGTCTGATAGTGTCGCCTCGCTACCGCTGCAAGCAGGCTATAGCTGTCACCGACACCGCTGCTTAGCTTTCTCAACCGTTCTCCGTCTGAGCCGCAGTTGTTGACCCGCAGTACGGCCGCGCCTGAAACAAAAAGAAGACAGGCAAATTAGTCGACGCCTACCAGCTATGGAACGCGTCGACTTACCTTGATCCTCCGTACATCTGAGGTAGATCCTCGCCGCTCCAGGGAATACACAACAACAACACTGGCACTCGCGAGCGGATAACCTCAACGCGCGCTGCTGGCGAGCAGTAATATCAACTGCCGCCAGCGCTGAGCGCGAGCGGCGGCTGCGTTGCGTAACGTACTTACACGTACGTTGCGCCGGCGCAGAACGATCATCAAAAAGCCGCGCTCGCGAAAGTGCCACGCAAGAAGCTTCTCTTTCACTCCGTTCGGGTCAGTGTTAGAAAACGGTCGTTATCATCGAGCAGTCAAAAACTCCGAGGCCAGTCGTCGCGAACGAGTGACTCGTGGAAACGAGCGAGCGAGCGTCCGGAGAGTAACCGTGAGCGTGTTAGAGTATCTGGTGAGTGCCAAGGTGCAGTGGCAGCTGCCAGGAGGCACAGCTTCCCCGAATCGTCCCCGTATCCTTCCCGACTGCGTGTGTGCGACCGCGTCGCGTGTTACGCGCCATTTTCGGCATTGTCGTATACTGTATGCCCGCGACCGCTCTAACCGTGGGTTAGCCGCGCAGATTATTTGCCGCGCAAGAAACCGCGCTACACGATTGTAGCTGGCGCCCTGGGCTCGCGTAAAAACGCGATAAAGAATTGTATTAATTTAATCATTGTTAAATAAACGTAAGTGTCCGCGTGTATTAAGTTGTTAAATAAGTATTTTACCGGTAAGCAAGCAAACTGCTTCCCCGCTTCCCCCCCCCTTTTTCCATTTGTACGCCACCCTGATCCCCAGTGGCGTTACAAATTGACGCCGACAACGTGGGGCCGACACAAATCACGCTGATTTGTGAAAAATTTTCGGGATCGCGCAATCGTGTGTATGTGTGAGGACAGTGAATTTTTGAATAAGAAAAGCAGAGACAGTGAAGTGTGATAAAGTGTATGTATGGTAGTCGCAGTCGTAAGCGAATACCGCATTCTCAAACTCGCCGTTCGCCGCCATTTTTCGCGCGTCGTAAAAGCACACGCGGCCGGACGAGGACGAGGAGGGAAGGAAGCCAGTGGGCGGCCATCTTGAGCGACCACGCGAGAAAGCCGCGCAGTAGCGCTGGCGCTCGCATACGCCACGTCGGAGGTCGGTAAGCTTATTCGAGTGTGCGCATCCAGCGGTAAGATCGAGACCACTCGCGACAATTTCAAAACAAATTGTTTTGAAGAACGTTGGCGAGAGTTAATTAAAATTTTAACTTGTTTTTTCTGGAGCCATTCAATTAGAAATTATGTGAATATTTCAAAAATTTTTTTTCCATAATAATTTTTTTTTATGAGAAATCCACAATTTTTTTTTTTGATAAATAATTTTATTTTTTTTTCATTTTTTTCTATTTTTCGTTGTTTTTGCTGCGCTTGGCTTGCTGCCTACCGGTAAAATTTTCTAAAAATCTAATAAATGATCCTGCATGCTAGTGATTTGAATTAAAAATTTTTTTTTGTGCAATTGCTGGCGTACTGCCGATAATATCCCCACCGCGTGTGTTAGAGTGAGTGCTTATCTGTCGTAGAGCTGTGACGTCAGCTCGATAGTTGCGAGTGTAGCGCCGCGCTTGAACGCGTATCAGCTGGCGCGCGTCTCAACTACGGAGGTTAGCACGACGCAAGTTACGTCGTATATTCGACTAGCGCTTCGGAGCGGTTAACATAATCATTTTTTTTTCTTTCCGTTTTTTTTTCGTTTTTCTTCCGTTTGGCAATTTAAACATTTTTTTTGCGCGTGCAGTAGTAAGTTAAAGATAATAAATTTTTCTTATAAATAATAATAATTTTTTTTTATTATTAATTTTTCTAAATTAAATAATAATTTTTTTTTTTTTTTTTTTGTCAAAATTTTTTTTTCAACTAAATAAAATTTTTTCTAAAATTTTTTTTAATAAAATTTGTTTTTTAAATTTTTTTTTTGGTCGAGTATTAAAATTTTTTTTTTCTCTTCTTTACCATTTTTTTCAATAGTTTTCGGTATTCTCGAGAAATTATTTTTTTGCCTGTGTTTTCGCTTCCGGCAGGGTGCACCGTCGCCCCTACATAGTCTCGCAAGACGACGAACATCCCGCCGCTCACTCTGACACCACTCATAAAACTATTTTGTGCTGTTTTGTTTCAGTTTTTTTGCACGCTGACCCCGCACCGTGCTGCAAATAGCAGTCACGGATATTTAATTGTATTAATTGTTATGTGGCATGCTGTGAATGTAAATTATATCTAATTTATTTATATATATTTTTTTTAAATATTTTGGCGAAAATCTATTTTTTTGTTGTCTCGTATCCCTCGGAATTATTTTCGGTTATAGCACCGTTTGCTTACATAGTGGCCATTTTTCTGCACCCGGACTTTGCTCGCGCGTATTTTCCCGCTACTTTTCCCGTTTGTTCTTGCATAGCTTGTCGCGGACCACGACTGTCTCCCGCTAGCCTAACCTTCTCCCGCCTAGCACCATACTATAGCGCATTTACTGGATTAAGCACGTTATATTACGCATCCCGCGCCGACGCATGCGAGCGAATTATTAGTTTTTTTTCGCAGTTTTCAGCTTCGCTTGAGTTAGTGGATTCAGCCGTAGCAGTCAGAAAGCAGTTCGACGTAAGTTTCAGCAACGATTTGCGAGCTAGTGTGCTCGAGTTGATTTTGTATTCGTGTCATTTTTTTTTCGTTTTGCTTAGCAGCAGCTGTTTAGGTGGAAGTTAACTTCCTCAGCAGAGCTAACCGAGCACGTACTCGAGCTATTCGTCCCAGTTTTGGAATTTGCGTTGAGCTGACTATACTAAGCGTGATATTTCGCTCGTTTCGCCGTAACGTCGCGTGTCATTATTGTACGTCGTCGCTCCCGTCGTTGCAACTATTTAGTTTCTCGTGGTTTAGTTTTTATTATTAGTGTCGCAGAATGGAGTCGGATCGTGCCGCCAATCGTGATATGATTTCGCTGGAGCCTGAGATTATCAGGAGTTCCATTCGGTATGCTATTTATACCGCAACCGACGGACGCGTGTTTGAAAACGCACAACGAAGCGGACTCAACATCGATTGCGATACATACGTAGTGCGAGAGCGGCTGGAAAGGTACGAGCTCCGTCGCCTGCTAGGAGCCGATGCCGCTCCATGGAAACCCGCGCAGGATGAGCGCGCGAATCACAGCCGTCTTCCGCCGCTTGAAGCGGAACCGATTATACCGCGCAGTTCGAGTCCGAATTTCGATTCTCCCGCGGGTCCGCAAGCGCCTAATATTTCGGTTTTCTCGCAGCTAGCCGCGCGCGCATGGGATAGCACATCGGCGGAAGCGGCACGGATGCCGCAGGGCGAGCCTGATATCCGCGCACCGCGAGTGCGTATCGCCGATACCGAGCCAGAGAGAGCTCGAGCGATGGAGACCCCTCCGCCGCCCCGTGCGCATTCTACGCGGCTACACCAGACGGTTGGCCGGCTTGGCAGGGAATCGCCGATGGAATTAACGGACCCCGTAGAGCGTACGTTCCACGGAGCAGCCTCCAGCTACCGCGTACCACCAGCGGTAGGCCCTACGGCTGCCCTCGAAGAGTTCGACCCGTTCTGGACGTACGTGGTTGAGAGCCAGCGGCCGACGGAAGACCGAAGGACCGCGGCAACGTATCCGGAGCCAGCCGTAAACGCTCCACGAGAACGGCAAAGGCACGAAGCACCCTATTTTGAAGCAGCGCACGCAACCGCCCCGTTCGGCGAGTTAGCTGCGCAGCCGTTGCCACCCGTTTCTCGGCGCGTTACCGTGAATTGGGGAGCGCCCACGAACGAAGAGGCTTACGCGCCGCACCCACGATTACCGGAGGACCGACGGCCGACTCAACTAGCACCGCCGCCGCCTCCGCGTCCCGCAGAGAGTAACCACCAGCAGCCGTACGGAGCGGAGAGGTACGACGCACCCCTAAGACCTCCGCTTGAAGCTGCAGCGCCTCGGCACGCGCAAACGAATGCCACGCAGCTTATTCTTGACAATTCCACGTTCCTGCGCGAAAAGCAAACGTGCGAAATACTGGAGAAGTGGCGCATTTCTTTCAAAGGGAGGCAGAAGCAAGACCCCGAGGGATTCCTGACCAACCTGAATCAGTGTCGGGAGACATACGGCTTGACTCTCGAAGATATTATTAAAGCTCTGCCGGCGGGCCTCGACGAAGAGGCATGGTACTGGTTTCGCCGCGAACACAACCGCTGGCAAACTTACGCTGATTTTGTGGACGCGTTTCGGTTGCAGTATTGCGCCGACAATCTGCAAGACCGCTTGCGCCAGGAGATCGGAAGGCGGACACAAGGCCCGCAGGAAGATATATCTACGTTCCTGCTCAAATTCCGCAATCTGCTAGACCAAGTGCGGCCGCCGATGTCATTATCCGAGCAATTAGATTGCACGTGCCGCAACCTCCATCCAGCGTATAGGCAAGCTGTTTCGCGCGACCGCGTTCGTGATTTTGTAGAGCTGCAGCGTCTGGGGAAAAAGTTCGAGACGAAGAAGTTGCAGGACAAGGCTTATCGTCCTCCTCCGCCACCCGAGGAGTCGTTCTTCCCCAAGGACGCGTACGTGCCGCTGCAACCGGTACGCTCAGTTAAAGCTGCTCCCGTAGAAACGGCGCGCCTTATAGATATCGACGACACGAATTATAGCACGGACTTTGTCGCCGCCGCGAGCGCTTTGGAGGAGCGCCTTCAGCATTCGCAGTCGCAATTTAAGCCGCCGGCTCCGCCGCAAGCTCGAACTCCGCCTAAAAAGCCGCGTCCACTAGCGATTACGCGCACAGCAGCCCCCAGGTCTTCGGCGGGAACGCAGACCGAAATACCGCCGCTTCTGCAACCCGCTGACGTGCCCCCTCAGCGGCAGCGTAATTCTAATTATTACACGAACAGCAGCACCGCGCCGCCGCGCGCAGTAGCATACGCCGCTAATAACCAGCAAGACAACTCGCCGCAAGCACGGAAGCAGCGAGAGCCGTGCCGGCGATGTAACCAGCTAGGGCATTGGGCTGCGGAATGCCCTAAGTCCCCTAAATGTTATGGATGCGGGCAACCGAACGTACTGCGCAAGGACTGCCATCGATGCAGAGCGTCTCCACGGGCGGGAAACGCCCCGCCGGGGACTCGTTAGGAGCTCGCGGGTCCTCGCGCAGCCGAAAGGCAGCTCCACGCAGCGGGCAGCTTCATACTGACCCGCCACGCCTGTCGCCGCCGCGCGACGCAGTGGAGGTTTCCGCCGCAACGGAATCTCCAGCAGCAGCACCATTGGATCCGCCGCCGTCGCTGATCCAAGGTAAACCGCACCTCCGCGAGGTACGGCTATTTTTTAATATTGAGCTCAATGGTTTGAAGCTCAGAGGCTTACTGGACGATGGCGCCGTCCATTCGTTCCTGGGAAAGGGTTTGAGCACGTTGTTGCAGAACAAGCTCAGCCCTGCGGCTAACACAATTAACGTGGCAGATGGAGGAGCAGTGGCAATCCAGGGAGTGCTGGACGTGACTGTCTCCATCGATGGAGAAAGGCGCACGCTTCCTTTCTTCGTGGCAGATGGATTGCAATACGATTGCATCCTGGGCATCGACTTCAAGAGGCTGTTTAAATTGAAGATTGATTATGGCACGGATACCTGGTGGACACCACGGGGCGTGGTGCACCAGTTCTACCCGTACGGGTCCGATCCGGCGACCTTTTCGGCCGTCGCGACAGTCGGCGGACTCGTAGTAGCAACCGACGACGAGCAGGAGCAGCTAAATGCTCTGCTCGACCGCTTAATCCCGCCAACACCCGCATCGCTAGGATTAACCAACTTAGCAGTGCATACCATCGACGTGCAAGGAGCCGCGCCAATTCGGCAGCATGTGCGCAGATATTCGCCAAAAATGCTGCAAGTTGCATACGATGAGATCGATCGCATGCTTGCCGAAGGTATCATTGAGCCGTCCGACAGCCCGTGGTGCAGCTGTCCGGTAATCGCACCGAAAGCCAATGGAAAGTGGCGTTTCTGCATTGACTACCGGCGCATCAATGCTGTCACTAAACGCTCCGCTTATCCCCTCCGCAACATGGACGATATTTTAGACAAGCTTAGATCGGCTCGCTACATCTCCAAGCTCGATCTCAGTCAAGCGTATCACCAAGTCCCGCTCGACACCGCAAGTAAAGAAATCACCGCTTTCTGCATCCCTGGGCGCGGACTTTATCAATTCACGCGTATGCCATACGGTTTAACGAACGCCCCCGCAACGTTTCAGCGAATAATGGACCGCCTTATTAAGCCGCAGTGGGAACCGCACGTCTTCCCCTACTTGGACGACGTGATTATCGTCACTTCTACGTTCCAAGAGCACCTGCAGTGGCTGGAACGAGTGCTCGCGGCATTTAAAGCGGGCAATTTGCAACTCAATCGCGAAAAATCTGAGTTCTGCTGCGCTGAAGTTCGCTACTTAGGTTACGTCGTGAACGCAGAAGGCTTGAAGCCTGACGACGATAAGATAAAGCCGATTGTGGAGTACCCCGCACCTACGAACGTCCGCCAGCTGAGGCGATTTCTAGGCATGGTAGCCTGGTATTCGCGTTTCATCGATAATCTGGCAGCATATAAAGCACCGCTCACCCAATTAATGCGGAAAGGCATTCGTTGGCATTGGAACGAGGAACAACAGCTCGCCTTCGCGCAAATGAAGCAAGCTCTAACGCAAGCGCCTGTGCTAGCTCGCCCGGATCTCACCCGCCCGTTTACGCTGCAAACGGACGCGAGTGATTACGCCATCGCAGGCGTTCTAACACAAGAGGTTGACGGACACGAGCACCCGATCTATTTTGTAAGCCGTGTCCTGTCTAAAGCTGAGCGCAACTATTCCGTGACGGAAAAGGAGTGCTTGGCGGTGCTTTGGTCCGTCGAACGGCTAAAAGGTTACCTCCAAGGGGAGGAATTTACGGTGATTACCGATCACCATAGCCTCTTGTGGTTACATAATTTGAAGGATCCCGCAGGCCGCTTAGGGCGATGGAACACGATGCTGCAGCAATATTCCATCAAATTCGTGCATCGTAAAGGCGCGTTGCATCAAGTGCCGGACGCACTCTCCCGTGCGCTCGAGAATAACGTAGAAGCCGCCGCTGTAGCTCCGTCCGCGCACACGGACGACAAATGGTATCAGCGACGCTTGCGAGCTGTCCGCACCCGCCCGCACATCTTCCCAGATTGGCGTATTGACAACGAGCTGTTATACGTGCACCGGCCGAGTCAGCTGATTGACCCGTTAGTGCCGGATCTAGATGCGTGGAAGCTAGTATTACCGCAGGGCGACCGCGTCAAAGCATTGTTTGAAGCGCACGATACACCGCAGGCAGGCCATCTCGGTGTCGAGAAAACGTATGCGCGGCTCGCCACCTACTATTATTGGCCTGGCATTTACTATGATACGTGTCGCTACGTACGCGCTTGCCAAGAGTGCCAAGCGCACAAGGTATCGCAGCAAGCACCAGCCGGCTTGATGGGGGAGCGATACATTGACGGACCGTGGACGGTAGTTGCCGCGGACGTGATCGGGCCGAAACCACCGTCGAAACGAGGGCACCGCTATGCGATAGTGTTTGAGGATCTCTTCACGCGCTATGTCGAAATCCGCGCGTTACGGAAAGCCGACGCGAAGAGCGTAATGCAGGCGTTCGATGACTTGATAATAAACCGATGGGGCTGTCCTAAGGTCCTGCTGACGGACAATGGGACTGAATTTGCTAATAAAATCGTAACCGAGCGGCTGCAGCAGTACGGAGTGACGCAGTCTACCATTCCTCCGTACCATGCGCAGGCCAACCCCGTAGAACGCGTTAATCGGAATTTGCGTACGATGATTAATAGCTTTCTCAGCGAAGACCACCGCGAATGGGATATGCATCTAAATGAATTCGCCTTCGCGCTAAACAGTATGGTGCACTCATCGACCAAATTTTCCCCCGCGTTCCTAAATTTCGGCCGTAACCCGCAACCTTGCATGATCCTCCGCAAACACCTTGAACATCCCGCTCCTGTACAGCCGCCCGATGCCGAACAATGGCTCGAACGTGTAACCCGCTTGCCAGCGGTACAGGACCTAGTAAAGCGACACATCGAGCAAGCGACCGCAAAACAATCCGCGCATTACAATCGCCGTCGACGCGACGTTCAATATCAAGTAGGCGATTTAGTGTGCCGCCGCCAACACCACCTGTCCTCTGCCGGAGAAGGATTCGTGGCAAAAATGGCACCGCGGTTCGTAGGGCCAGCGACCATCGTCAAGGTACTCTCACCAGTAGTCTACCTCGTCGAAGACGCCAACTCGAAGAAGCGCACCAAAATCCACGTAAGCGACTTGAAACGCTACGTACCACCGCGTTCCCGTTAAGAATTTTTTTTTCTCGTTTTTTGATTTTTTTTTCTATATAGCACCGCCGCTGCTTATTAAAAATTTTTATATATTCAGCAGATTAGTGTGTTTCATTACCCCTGTTGCCTATCCCGCTCATCCCGCCAACACACTGCATGCTATCGTTTTGTTTCCTTGCTCCCTCTGTTTTTTTTTAATTTGGTTTTCTTTTGCATTATTTTTTTTTGTTTGTTCTTGTTACTTTGGTTTTGGTTGCCGCCAAGCACCCCAAGCCAGCAGAGCATTATTTTTTTCCATTTTTGCTATTTTTTTTTTATTATTCTTTTTATTATTTTTCTTATTTTTTTTTGTATTTCGCTCCCACCCCTTTCAATTTTTTTTTGCTATTATTACCCGCGTTGGCGCGAACCGCTCGTGCCACCAACGAGCCACAGCTGCATGTCGCACTCGCATCCAGCTACGTACCACTCTCCGACGAGGCAACGAGTAAACTCAGCATGTTTACCATAACCGCTCACTGGCAGTGGGCCACCAAGGTAACCAATTGTTTTATTTTTTTTTATCGAACAGCAATGCGGCTGTCGAATAGTACTGCTACTGCACCAGGTAAGCACGGTATGATTAAAGTTATTGGCTATTTTATGTACATGTTTTTTTTTGATGCATATTAATATTAAGTATTTTATTACTTTCGGTATGAGTGGTATTGAATGTTGGAGCGGGTTATGAAAGACCGCGTCGTTACGATAATTTGCGTAGCGATAATAGTTTTTTTGTACTTTTATTTTTTTTGTATTTCTGCCCAAGGGTCGAGCCAGTCGCGTACATAACCGACAAACTAGATTTTCCGTTCAGACTCGAGTTCGCCTAGTAATTCCGCGTGCACCCGTACACCGCGTACACTTTAGCTGGAACACCAATGCAAATGAGCCACGCTGCAGAAGGCGATGTCCGCACCACAACGTTCTGCCGCACACATACACCGTTGCAGGTGAGACCGCTCACCTTAGGCTAAGCGCAAGCGCTAGGCGAATGTAACCATGTTCGATCCCAGTTAGGATCAAACAGTGAATATGGAGTCGTTTCACTTCCCCCATATTCACGGTTTGGCGGGGGGGAGTTGTGACGTGGTGTTTTAGCACCAGTCACATGAGGAGGCCAAGGCATAGCTTATGCGCCTCCTCGTAGCTAAAATATCCCTCCCTTTTACAATCTTGGCAGCCTCGCAGGACTGCCACGCGTGACCCTAACTAACAGCCACGCAGGGCTGTACATACGTTACCTTCACCAGGTACATGGGCTTCAAGCTCAAGTAAAGGCCAGCGAGGAGCCAGTCTCAGGAGCCCTTGAATAAGTCGTAGCAGTGCTCGCACACACTGCAGCATCCATGTCCATGCTCCTTCCAATCCTCGTAGTGATCCCTGTACCTGCAACCTCCCAGACGGTAATTAAACAAAGAACAGAATAATAATAGCAGCTGCACCTTGGAAAGAAGTACAAGCTGCCACGCAATACAAAAAGAAAGTGGAAGAGGAGGTTAGAAGGCAAGCAACACATAGAAGCACAGCATGAGTGCAAGTAAATACGCACCTGGAGGTGTCTGATAGTGTCGCCTCGCTACCGCTGCAAGCAGGCTATAGCTGTCACCGACACCGCTGCTTAGCTTTCTCAACCGTTCTCCGTCTGAGCCGCAGTTGTTGACCCGCAGTACGGCCGCGCCTGAAACAAAAAGAAGACAGGCAAATTAGTCGACGCCTACCAGCTATGGAACGCGTCGACTTACCTTGATCCTCCGTACATCTGAGGTAGATCCTCGCCGCTCCAGGGAATACACAACAACAACACTGGCACTCGCGAGCGGATAACCTCAACGCGCGCTGCTGGCGAGCAGTAATATCAACTGCCGCCAGCGCTGAGCGCGAGCGGCGGCTGCGTTGCGTAACGTACTTACACGTACGTTGCGCCGGCGCAGAACGATCATCAAAAAGCCGCGCTCGCGAAAGTGCCACGCAAGAAGCTTCTCTTTCACTCCGTTCGGGTCAGTGTTAGAAAACGGTCGTTATCATCGAGCAGTCAAAAACTCCGAGGCCAGTCGTCGCGAACGAGTGACTCGTGGAAACGAGCGAGCGAGCGTCCGGAGAGTAACCGTGAGCGTGTTAGAGTATCTGGTGAGTGCCAAGGTGCAGTGGCAGCTGCCAGGAGGCACAGCTTCCCCGAATCGTCCCCGTATCCTTCCCGACTGCGTGTGTGCGACCGCGTCGCGTGTTACGCGCCATTTTCGGCATTGTCGTATACTGTATGCCCGCGACCGCTCTAACCGTGGGTTAGCCGCGCAGATTATTTGCCGCGCAAGAAACCGCGCTACACGATTGTAGCTGGCGCCCTGGGCTCGCGTAAAAACGCGATAAAGAATTGTATTAATTTAATCATTGTTAAATAAACGTAAGTGTCCGCGTGTATTAAGTTGTTAAATAAGTATTTTACCGGTAAGCAAGCAAACTGCTTCCCCGCTTCCCCCCCCCTTTTTCCATTTGTACGCCACCCTGATCCCCAGTGGCGTTACAAGTGATATACACGAAAATGAGTATATCACAAATGAATGATGATGTAATGATAGTGTGATGATTATTTAGGTCAATGTTTGGTATAATTTCATATGAAATGTCAGTGTTTGATAAATTTTAGAAATTCTAAAGTTTTTATACATTGCGATTTATCGTTTAAAATCTTGTTGAAATTGTTTTTTTAATTTACACTGTGAGCGTTTACTTGTATATTTTGGACACTTCGCTAATAAATGTTTAATGTTAAATATTTTTTAACGCTGTTCACATGATGGTGCGTTGTTCTTGTTGAGTAAATGTTGGTGAAAGATAATGATGTGGCCTATTTGTAGTCTGGTGAATATAATTTGATCCTTCCTGTTGAGAGTTAAGAATGAATTGTTATCATATACGTTTGGTTTAATTTCTTTAAGTGGCGTTTTATTGTTTTCTTGTTTCCATATGAAATAGGTTCCATTTGTTGTTTATTTCAACGTTTATTAGTCTATAGAAATCTTTTATAGTTGCTTTGGTCTGAGTGAAAGTTTAATTCGGTTGCTGGTAATACTGAGTTTGTTGTTTTTTGATAAATTTCTATTGGAACAGGTATGTTGTTAATTAAAATTAAAAAATCAATTCTTATATGGTATAATAAGTAATAAAAAAGGAAATCTACATTGAGGCGTGCATTATTTATTATTTCACAATAATATAATTAAATAATTTACATTAATTAAAGTAAATTGACATAAATATACAAAATATATATTTATTGTTTAAAAAACAAAGATAAGCTTTTATTAAGGGGGGAAATCAGTAAAATTTTCAATTTTTCGAAAAAAATTTTTTTCGCCTAAAAGGTGCTTTAGGGTCTTAAAAATAATATACCAAATGATGGAACACGGCAAAAGTGTCCGAGTGCCCAAATTTTTCATTCTGCGGTAACGCCACTCAGGTATGCTTAAACGCGTATGTAAAACTTTAAACGCGTTTTTCTCGAAACCACTTTTTTTGAGCTCGCCGAAGACATAACTCGAGTAAATCTTAACCGATCGACTTGAAATTTTGATAGTAGCTTCGAAATATCTTTCTCCACGGAGCTACGTAAGATTTTTTATTTTATATGGCTTAGTTTTTTTTATTAAAGATTTGATGGCATTTTTTTTTTGTTAAAAATTTAACTTTATTTTCAAACATGCACCATTTTGTGAAAAATCAATACATCGAAAAAATCCTACGCAGCTCGCTAGCTGTTGTTATATGAAAACTAAAAAATTTTGGTTTTTTCTTTCAGGTCAAAAATTAAGGAGTCTACGTCTTCGGCCATCGACACGCTTTCAAAAATAGGCGCCTTGGGGCATATGCTGTGCAGCCGCCATTTTTAAATATTTTTTATTGAAAAAATTACATTTTGTACTTTTTTAGTATTGCTATAAAACCTACTTTACAGATTTTCGATTGATACTTTTATTCAGCCAAAATTAATTCCCGAAAATATGCCTATTTTTTTGTGTGCTACTGTGATTTCCCCCCTTAACTACATCTTTCAAATATCCGTGGAAATACTTTTAATGCTCAATAAATGTAACATTCTGACATGAAAAAATTATTCTTTAAAAATGATATCATAATGCAGCTGATAAAATAATTTTAAATAACTTTTTATGAAAATTTTTAAAAATGATTATTATCTTTATAGACTGCAAAAGATTATTTTACTTCGTCTCGAGTTAGTTTAGCTTATCTCTTAAAGCGATTATTTGTCGTTATAGTCATTTGCATGTAGCTGAGTTTTAAATCTAAGGTGCTTTATATTGTTTTACCATTTTTACCTATTTTATTTTAATAAAAAAAGAATTTTAGACCTAATCTTAATAAATAAATATCTCTGAAAGAATAAATAAATGCAAAAAATTAAATAGTTGGATATAATCTATATTTTTGTACTACACATCGTACACTCAAATTTTTCTTTTATTTTCTTTAATAACTATCTTATTTTAATTTATTTTAATATGTTAATTATGAAAAAAACGTCATTTTACCATAATGATCTGAGAAGCTTTAAAAATAAAAAAGTCTTTTCAACCTTTACCGCTTACGGATGTACACCGTTTGCTCAAATCTCTCAAGCATCATGAAACCAGGCTTAATACTTGGTAAATCCTTAAAGCAGTGATACGACTGTTGAAAAAGACCACAGACCATCGAAAAGCTAACCATAATCGACCAGCCATCTAATTCGAGATCGTATTGACACTCTAAATAGCAGTTAGGCAAATTAGGATATCGCGTCTCGAAGATTTCAGACCTTTAACCAGTGCCATTATTTAAATTAAATTTCGATACGTACTCAGCTTAATTTCTGCAGTCTCTTAAAGTAGAATTACCGTTACTTTCACACGTACTAATGTATTTTTAAACGTTGAAAGCGGTAAAACCTTTATAAGGTCTCGATAACGGCTACCAGTTGATCGCTTTAATTTTACCAAGCTGATTACCTATTTCTTGCTGGATCTGGATTATTTATATTTTGCGAAATTGAGTTGATTTCATCAAGTAAATGCAAGTAATTGAAAATAATCTATTTTAGATAGTAAAGTAGATAATTTCATTATTTTTATTTGAAAAGATAAGATTAAAATTGATTTTTGTCTTTCGCTTAAACTTCATTTACTATCGGCAAACATTTTTAATTGCATTGGTATCTGGTGATTGTGAGGACAAGTACAGGGCAATGATGCTGTGCTTTGCTATTCAAGCAGTGCAGAGCCGCCTTTGGTGTTTTAGATCATTGTCCTCTAACTATTTTGTGGACTGTCGTTATTTTTATGCAGCATTTTAGAAAAAGAATCACTCAGTCAAGTGTTTTTTTTTTCACCCCATCGTCATAAAACAAAAAATGTCCCAGTCTCGTTCTTATCAAACGTACTGCACGAGGTAGAAGCACAAAGTATACAATTTTTCATTCACATGTAATGAGCGTGAAATGTAAATTAGAAAGACCGCAAGATACACAAAAAGGATAAGTAAATAAAGTTAATTATTGATATGATTTAAATTAGAAATATAATTGACATGCACCTACACGAATAGAAATTATTCAGGATAATACGGTATATTATCGATTCTATTGAGTCTATATATATACATATATACTAGGTTGTTCAAAAAGTTTTGAAAGCGACATCTATAGAGCAGTAGAAGAACCAAAATTTTTACGCTATTTTAATATTTTATCTTTCATATAAACATACCTAAAGTTTCATTCCACTCTGTCAATTCATTGTTTGTTTACAAGCCATTTGAAGTTGACGTGTCAGTGTATTTTTTTTACAGTGGAAAAAACCGAATATCGTGCAGTGATAAAATTCTTTGTTTTGGAAGGTTTATCAGCAACGGAAATTCATACAAAAATGGTGAAAGTGTTAAAGGAATCTGCTCCTTTATTTCCAACTGTGCATCGATGGGTTTTAGAGTTTAGACGTGGTCGAAAAAGCGTTGAAGACGATCCACGCTCAGGACGTCCAAGAAGTGCATCAACACCAGCATTCATAGCAAAAGTACAGGATATGGTTTTGGAAAATCGTCGATTGACCGAGAGAAATTTAGCAGAGGCCCTAGACATCTCATTAGGTAGTGTGAGTCATATTTTAAATGAAGTTTTGGGTTTCAGAAAGCTCTGTGCACAATGGGTGCCGCATTCGCTCACAATGGAACAAAAACACGTTCGAATGCGACTTTCTGAGCAACATTTGGAGCGTTTTCGAAAGGATAAAAAGGATTTTTTGCGTCGATTCATCACTATGGATGAGACTTGGGTCTACCATCATGACCCTAAATCAAAACAAGAGGCTAAAGAGTGGTTTCAACCAGGCACTTCGGCACCGAAGCGAGTTCGTGTCCAGAAATCGGCGAAGAAGGTGTTAGCGTCAGTTTTTTGGGATGCAAAAGGGATTTTGTTGGTGGATTATCTCCAAACTGGCAAAACAATAAATTCTGAATATTATTGTAACCTTTTGGACCAATTGGATGAAAAAATTAGTGAAAAAAGACCCGGATTGCACAAGGAAAAAATCATTTTTCATCAAGACAATGCACCCGCTCACACAGCTCAAGAAACCATCACTAAAATAACCGAATTAAAGTACGAATTGTTACAGCATCCACCTTATTCGCCTGATTTAGCTCCCTCTGACTTCTAGCTGTTTCCACACCTCAAGAAATTCCTTCGTGGGAAGCATTTTTCATCAAACGAAGAGGTTATAGCCGTTGTAGAGGAGTATTTTGCAGGCCTTGCAGAAAGTCACTTTCATGATGGGATAAACAAGTTGGAAGACCGTTGGACCAAGTGCATTGAACTTATGGGAGATTATACTGAGCAATAAAAGTGATTTCACCAACAAAAAAAAGTATCTTCATTTCCGCTTTCAAAACTTTTTGAACAACCTAGTATATATATATATATATATATATATATATATATATATATATATTCCGCTGAATTTCAAATAATTCATTAAAATTAACCTCTCCCTTTTGATTACGACCATTTTAAAATTCTCGAATCTACACATCTGGAGAAATTTAGGCACTAACTATCCAAATAATCAATGCGAACCACAATCAAAACGTTTCGTCGTTAAACGCGCCAGCAATCTCAGCAAACTGTAATCGATTACACAGCTTCCACTGAGTCAAATTCGACGCGAACCGTACGCGGGATTCTCATTTGAAAATTCAACACGAATTGACCTACTTCCTTCTAACATTTCTCTCTTCTCTCTCTCTCTCTCTCTCTCTCTCTCTCTCTTTGGTCCTTCGTTTCTATACGGATCGAGCGGCTCGTTGTTCTATATAGATACGGACAATGAAGCCAGAAAGTGAACGATATATAAAGGAAGACACCAGGATAATGGCAAGTTGATTTTGTAACGGACGCGTAATTGCTACTTGTTGATCGGAACGACGAGAGGAAGTGCGAGCTCCTCGCTTCTTTACTTGGAAATACGTTTTTATTTGTGGAATAAGTTTTCTAAACATTAAGGGTGATTAAGTTGATATCAAGTTCTGGATATTTCTACTTTTTAACGTATAGTAGTAGTAATAAGTATTTACGACTTTAATATCTTGCAATGCAATAATATTTTTTTATTCTTACGATGTAAATTCCAAGCGTAAAGTCCATCGTTCAATTAATTCGTTCTATTATAATAGCTCATAGTGCAACGCATAATTAAATTCACGAGCAACTATAGCACGAACGCGAAACTAAATTTTCCCATCGAATCGACACTTTCATTTTTCCACAAAATGTCTCGCAAAAAAAAAATTCACCTCGAAAAAAAAAATTTTTTTTTTCTATATTCCATGACTCGGTTTTTTTAGGTACGAAATTATTCAACAACGAATATCTAAACTTAAACTATATTTTCAACGAATAAGCGAATAAAGTTGAAACTTCCCTCGCGCATATACGATGAAAGCATCGAAATATCGCATTTCACGCGTATATAAATGATATATGTGCGCGTTTCATTACACTTACAGCAACGTAACGATGATATCGTATATTAATTATTTATCGATACAGGCTGATAATTTTCGTTAAGAATGTTAAAAATTTAACGGATTATTTAACGCGAATTAAAAGATTCGGATAATTTATTTGATATTTGAATTTTGTTTATATATACATAAATACATATATATTCGTCTTATAATTAGATAATTTCCTATTAAAAAAGTTTTTCGGAGTATGCTTTTTTTTTTTTTTTTTTTTTTTTTTTTAAGTAAAAATTGAATTTGACGATCAATAAATTAAACTCGTTAAATTTGAATAATTCAAGCAAACAATTTGTTGATAAAAAAAAAAAATAATGATAATAATAATAATAATAATAATAGATATAAAAATTAAAATGCTCCATACTTTTTAATGATGTTTTCTGTCGTATAAGTGCTTCACTTTATTTTATAATTTTCAATATATTAACACTTCGTTTATTCTAACAATATTAAAACCATAAAAAAGCATGCACAATTTTCGGCAGTATTTTTGACGCAATTTTAATTTCACGAGATTCATGCCACTCAAATTATTCGCTTCGGAAATGTATTATCCAGTAGCTTCCGGTAAATCTAAATTTTAAATATCGATTTTGCTCGTTAAGCTTCATACATTCATCCATGTGCATAAGCTGATGGTTTAACGAGGGTCATTTGAAAAGTCCGTGCAAAGTCCGAGAGATGGCACCACCGGCGCGTATCGAGGCCATGTTTAGTTAGTAGCATCTCTTGAATGAACACACACCAAGTTGCAGCCATATTGGTCTATTTCTTTATGTGCCATAACCTTTCCGGCCGAAGGAACGGTCTTCGCCTTTTTTGGTGCAGATTCCCCCTTGGTAACCCATTCTTTAGATTGTTGTTTGGTCTCAGGAGTATAGTAATGTATCCATGTTTCATCCACTGTGACGAAACGACGCTTAAAGTCCTCCGGATTTTTCTGGAACAGCTGCAAACCATCCTTGCAACACTTCACACGATTCCGTTTTTGGTCAAGCGTGAGCAATCGCGGCACCCATCTTGCGGATAGCTTTCTCATGTCCAAATGTTTATGCAAAATATTATGTACCTGTTCAGTCGAGATGCCCACAGCACTAGCAATCTCACGCACCTTAACTCTTCTGTCATCCATCACTATATCATGGATTTGATCAATGATTTCTGGAGTCGTAACCTCCACAGGCCGTCCAGAACGTTCAGCGTCACTTGTGCCCATATGGTCAGTCCGAAAATTTTGAAACCACTTATAAACTGTTCTAATCGAAGGTGCAGAGTCACCATAATGTTTATCAAGCTTCTCTTTAGTCTCCTGAGGCGTTTTGCCTTTCATAAAGTAATGTTTAATCACCACACGAAATTCTGTTTCGTCCATTTCTTGAAAATCACTCGACTTCCTTGATTCACACGAATGCCAAACACAAAGAAATAGACCAATATGGCTGTAACTTGGTGTGTGTTCATTCAAGAGATGCTACTAACTAAACATGACATCGATACGCGCCGGTGGTGCCATCTCTCGGACTTTGCACGGACTTTTCAAACGACCCCCGTATACTGTCCAATATTAGTAAAAAGTATCAAAAAAAAAGTTGCGATACATTTTTAGTTTTGCCAGCAGAAGAATACTTAATACTTAATACTTAATTGTCGATTAACCTTCGAATCCAGCAATGGAGTATAAATAGAATATTTAAAAAAAGAAAAGAAAATTTCACTCGGGTTACGCGAAGGATAACAAGATAAGGAAAAATAATCTAACAAGGAAGACTTTAAAAATATGTTTCGTTTGCAGAGAGAGAAAGAGAGAGAGAGAGAGAGAGAGAGAGAGAGAGAAAGTGAGAGAGAGAGAGAGAGATTTATTAGATTAAAAAGGTTTCAACCTGATATGCTATATATAGAGGGCCAAATGAAAAAGATAAAAAGAAGAAGAGAGAATGCGAACAAGGTTAAAAGATAGAAGCAACGAATGATTCATTCATATGAAATTGAGTAAACGAGTGGTTTCGTTTTACATATTTGAAGTCTATAGGTAAGGTATACATATGAATGATAAAAGCAACAGTAACACTGATAATAAAATAAAAACGTACTTGAAATCACAGGAAAATATTGTTTATTCGTTTTCAACGATTAGTTTTAATTTTGAATATTTTACTTTTTATATTTTTTAAATAAGTAATATTTATTTAAATTCGTTTGATATTGTTGGATTCTAAAGCACAAAAAAGTAATGCGATTTATGATTTAAAAATTGATTTTACGCGCGTGTTATTAAACTGTTCAACTGAAATCTAAGTTATAACTTTTATTTTTAAAAACATTGAGTCTACTCTTTACAAAATAACGTTCACGTTTATATTTAATACATTTTATTAGGTTGCTGCAGATGAAATGGCCGATTTAGCAATGACATAAAGTTGGCTGCAATTTTAGTGTATTATGTTGGCACAAGGCAGCGCAAATGATATGATATATTGAAGTATAAATACTGCTACCTTGGTTTATGGAGTCATTTTTGTTTTGCACTTCATAGTGATCGTAAAAACAAAAAGAGAAAGTGAACATGGAAGTGAATCAAAAACGGCTACTTTTACTATACGAATTTAAATTAGAGTAAAACGCAATGGAAGTAACGAGGAATATCAACAACGCATTTGGGTCTGATACAGTTAGCGAACGAAACACTCGGCGGTGGTTCGAAAAATTTTGATCCGGAGATATAGACCTTGGAAATGAGCCACATGGACACCCAGGACCATCGATCGATAACGACGAGCTGCGTGCATTAGTGGAGTCTAACCCCCCGCCAAACCATAAAGGAACTTGCCGAGAAATTAGGCGTTCACAATTCGACAGTTTGCCGCCACTTGCAATAACTTGGAAAAGTGAAAAAGCTTGACAAATGGGTTCCGCATGATCTTACCGAGCAAAACATGACGTGTCGAATGGAGATTTTAAGTTCTCTTTTCTCCCGCAACAAAAAGGAACCATTCTTGCACCGAATTGTGACCTGCGATAAAAAGTGGATTTTATACGATAATCGTCGCCGATCGGCCCAATGGCTAGATGCCGATGAAGCGCCAAAACACATGCCGAAACCAAGCCTTCATCCAAAGAAAATAATGGTAACTGCTTAGTGGTCTGTAGCTGGAGTTATCCACTATTAATTTCTGCAACCTGGCGAAACCATCAATGCTGAGAAATATTGTGCTCAACTAGATGAAATGCATCAGAAATTGATAGTCCAACGACCTAGGCTTGTCAACAGGGATGGAGTGATACTGCTTCATGATAACGCACGACCTCATGTATCGAGAACAACGGTCCAAAAATTAAACAAGTTGTGCTATGAGACTCTTCCTCACCCTCCATATTCACCAGACCTCTCACAAACAGATTACCATTTCTTTAAACATTTGGATCACTTTTTGACAGGAAAAAGATTTAATAATGAAGCTGCTGTCAAAAATGCCTTCGAAGAGTTTCTTCGAACCAGAAACTCGGACTTCTACAAAACTGGAATAAATATACTTGTATCTCGTTGGGAAAAGTGTGTTGCATCTATTGGTACCTATTTTGATTAAATAAATTGTCTTTATAAAAAGTTACAGCTGTTTAAAAATTTATTACTAAATCGGCCATTTCATCTGCAGTAACCTAATATTTTTACATTGAACGACATTATTCTTCAATATTTTTTTTCCATTGGTTTTTCAAAATATAAAATATAAAATATGTACAATAATTAACATTCACCCATACGTAAATTTAAAAAAAAAATTTTGTACACCAAAATTCGTCAATGAAATTTTTATCGATTCCAATTAATTGTTTATTTTTAATTTATTACTAAATAATTATAGATTCTAACGTACACGTCGATAACTTAATTTTGTGCATCATGTGTTTACTTGGAATTTTGATGAATCGATTTGATTATGTGATAAGTTTAATAAGGGTCCCACATCCTATTTATCGCATCATGAATAATCATTAGAATCTGCATTGAACTAACATTTACAAGATTACGCATTATGAAATTAATGTGGTTTAGAATATTTCTACCACAACATTAACGGCTTAAATTTAGACGAAAATAGAACTTTGCATCGTTAAAATGTCAAATCGATCAAAATTATTGCAATTTATTTTTTATTAATAAATTATTTAATACTGTTATTTCAATCGATGTAAAATTTATAAGAAATAATTCAAGTTCTTGTTTAAAAAACCATTATAATACTTGAAAACTATTTTAATAATTAGTATAGCAAAATAAGTATTTTATAGATTAAATATAATATGATCAATGCTATTACTCATCAAGGGTTATTATCATTGCAAATCGTTTTCCAATATCAGATAGGTTTTGCACTTCACACGTGTTAAAATGTACGAAAATTTTTCATGTCACCCTAAATTAATTTTTATAATTATTAATAAATAATTTAATTAATAGAATTAAAAAAAAGTTTATAAAATTTCAATTTATAACGTAATTTTAATATATTATTACATAAATTTAATAATTTTGTTTTAATTTTGTTGATAAATCTTTTTATTAATTATTTTGCACAAGCAGTTTTATAATAGAAAATCAATAAAAAAAATTACTTCAGTTTTTATGTTATGTCAATAATGCTAAATTTATTGGTTGAAAGAATGATTGTTCATTTTAGAATTTGATTTAATGAGTAAAATACATGTAATGTAATTTGTTATAATTTGTTAAATTTAAAAAAAAAAATTTTTAAATTTTCTTCGTTGTTTTAATGTTTTATTTTTAAACTTAAAATTAAATAAATCATTTAATTTCGTAATCGTCGTTATAAGTCGTTGAAAAACTTTTGTAAATAACGAAGGATAAGCTAATGTTATTAGTGAATAGGATAAATAAATAATAATCTTGGTCAACGTAATTTTTTGTGCTGAGTATCTAAAAAATACGGTTAAAATTTGTCTATTACAGCAGGATTATGAAATATTCCAATTTAAATGTGCAAACAATGCTGTCGAGTAATTTTTTTTTATTTCTTCTATTACTCTACATTTCAATGTGTTTGAAGTTCTCAACGTTGGAGTCCAACGAAATTTTTTAAAAACTATTTTTATTTAAAACCAATATTTATATTTTTTTAGTCTTAGTGTTTTATAGCATAACGTAATAAATATTCTGTTGGAACTTCTAAAATAATAATTATATTCATAACATATAACGTATACTCATTATACTCATTATCATATTGTTGTAAAATAAAAAATATAAATGTAAGTAGATGGCAAAAAAATTTGATGAAATAATTAAACAAATTATGACTCGCAATACTCAGTTTATTTAAGGGGTTAGGCCACTCTGGAGGCCGAAAAAATAGGCTTTTTTAGGATTTTTTTTTCAGAAATACTACAAAATAAATCGAGATTCCAATGAAGAGTATTTATTATACATATCAGTGACTGTATACAAACATTTTTTTGAAGCGATTAATTTCAAAATGGCGGCTGTGCAGCGTTTTTCCGATGACGTCTCCGTTTTTTCAGGGTCCACGGCCGGACAAATAGCTCCTGTAATTTTTGAATTATAAGTCAATTTTTTTTTTTTTTTTTTGATTTTATATAATGACTGCTATAGAAATATGTAGATTTTTTTCAATATATTAATTTTTGGCCAAATGGCGCACTTTCAAAGTGGAAAGTGAAAAATTTGCCTAAAAAATCATCAGATAATTGTTAATAACAAATGAACTATGCAATAAAAAAAAAAATTCTACGTACTTCCATAGACAATGCATTTTTTAAGATATATTCAATAGTAAATCGGTTGAAAATTGTCCGAGTTATGTTTCCGGCCAAATTAAAAAATGCAGTTTTGAGATACACGCGTTTGAAGTTTTAAGTAGTAGAAAATCATGAATAATTTTGGAATACCTTTAATCTGCGATGCCTGCACCATACAATTGGCCTTCCAGATTATCGTCTTGCTCTTGCTTTTTTTTTCTGCTTGATCTTAAAGCGATCCTTGCCTCTTTTACCCGTTCAGATAGCAATCTCTTTGCATGCTTTATGCGCTGTTTGTCGATTTCCAGGCACATTTCGTAGCTGTTTGGGCCGATTTCCAAATCTATTGCCTCTATTATGTGCAAAATTGAAGAAAACCCGTGATTGTACACACAAACTGCAATATTCGTAGCCACGTCCAAGAACCACTCGAAATGGATTTCGGGGCCAATGCCCACACAGTCGAGTTAAAACTTCCGTTACTATTTTGTGTGTAACCGCCGATGCATCAAGTTAAAAGACTTTCACTAGTCAGTTCTTCATAGGCTGGTTTATAGCTCCATAGACTTCAATTGGAAGAGCTGGCTCATGTTTATACTCAGCCAAAGTATTTGTAGCTTTAGCCCGTTGGCATGAGCACCATAAGTCCTCTCCAATAGGACTTTTATCTTCTTTTTCAAATTACGAAGTCGGGTGTCCATTCGTTTTTGTACGTGATCTATACACTCTTTCTTGAGTACTGTTAAATCCTTATACGGCTTACCATCTGTAATGCCTTTAGAAGTCTTAGAACCACCGTCACCAATATAGTGAGTGTATTTTACCTGGTGCAAAGTTTCAGAGCGCCGAAACATCTCAACAACTGCGTCGACTTCTATAATATTTTTCCTGCCGATCCATCATGATTCACAGAGCATTCTTCTTTACGATTTTCTGTCCACTCCGCATATTCTTTGGTATCTTCTTTTTGAGCCCAATACTCACACGTCTTACAGTATTTTGATTTCACTACACAATCAACGATTTTTCCACCGATACTGCCAATAAGAGTCACTAACCCATACAAAGACATAAACCCACGTTTTCTCCACGAACCATCGCTTGATATTATAATTCTATTTTCTCCATTTTCAATAGAAATGGTTTTCTCTTCTTCCACAGCTCTCATCATACTGTTCTTGGAAACTAGATTGGTTGCAGTAGACATTCTTTTGACAACCTTATCGTAGAATGAGTGAAAGGTAAACCGAGGTAATTCAATGAATGCACAGAATTTTCTCATTCCGTGCCAATCAATTTCAAGCAATCACATGGCAAATACGATTCTACAGTTTATTTCATAGCCTTTGTCAACAAATGAACAACTCGGTATCTCAGTCTTTCCACAATTCTCACACGACACTACTATTTTGAATCCCAAACCGCGCTTGCCACTTTCAGTAAATTTCACTTCCGATTGGCATACCTTAAAAACGACAACGTTCGAAATAGCTGAAAATACTGCAATAAAGTTTATTATACGATAACCAAACGCTGGATTCACTTCGATATCATACAGATCTTCCGATTGTTTCAGTTTTTTTGCCGATGTACTGGCATTCAAGTCATCTGGTGCTTCTAACTTATGTCGATTCAATGGTCTTCTTCGAGACGCTTTTGGTCTCTTGCTATTTTTCCTCCTTTCTTCCCACTGTACACCACTTCATTGCGCATTGTAAAAATAAATTAATAATTACACAGGGAAAAAATGAAATTTCACAGAAGTATCGATAAAAATGAGCGTTTGTCGATTAACGTCCTTCTCAAATGCTTGGCTGTGCCTAACCGACTGAAAGAGACGTTCGACAAGTCTAAACTTGTCTAGACTAGTCAAAAAACAGATTATTTCAATAAAATCTGCCGTATACCTGCTCCAATCCTCTAGCGTACCTTCCCTCGAGCGCTCACAAAAGGAGACCAGGGGACCTTGTACTAAAATTCGAAAACCGAGTACTTAGAGATTTTTCCCGACCATAATCTGTTGGGACATCATTTTTGAGGTCTTAGGGGACAATTTAAAAGAAAAAAAAAAAAAGTTTTTAATTTTTAGTTATTAAAATTTTATATATAGGGAAATTGCTATTTTAAAAATTTTGAATAATATTGGAAATAATTGATCGCCCATTAATATTATAATATCTCAAAATTCTTACACGATAGCCGTGTTTTTAAGCTGACTATATAAAAATTAAGGAATATTCAAAAATGTCTACAATAACATTTTCCAATAATATCTACAATTCGTAGATAAGACAAGAGTTTTTAACTTTAAAAACTCGCCCGTAACAATTTATTTAACAATTTATTAATATCCGATTATTGGATACTTTAAAATGTTTATAAAATACATAGAATAAAATAGACAACCATAATAAACAATTTCAAATATTTTGAAATAATTTCAAATAAGCATAATTTCAAATATCTATATATACAATTAATCTGGTGAAAAAAACCTTCGTATTTCTTTTTTTAATTATAATTCCAGGCAATATACGACATGCTCGGCGCGTGCTCGAGCAATAGGCCGGCGGACAGCGCGGAGGAGCGAGCAAAAAATATCTTCGCGAAAATGGACGAGAACAACGACGGGCAGCTGACGCAGGACGAGTTCCTCAAGGGCTGTCTGCAGGACGAGGAACTGTCAAAAATGTTGGCGCCTTAATCGCTCGGCCACGCGTATACCTACCGATGTCTCGCGATGATAAAATTCAGCGACCCCCACCACCATTACGACGATTGCGCGCGCGCACGTAATACCGCAGCTATGGTGATGCGAGTAACGCATTTAATCATTATCAAAATAATAATGCATATACATAAGCTTTTGAATAAATATTAAAAAAGAAAAAGAAAAAAACAAAAACAAAAACAAAAACAAAAACAAAAACAAAAACGAAAAAAAAACAAAACAAAAAAAACAACAAAAATAATAAAGAAACCGTTTTAACGATTATACGATTTTACGCGGAAACGATAGGACCGAGGTAATGATTACTTAAATTTATCGATTAAACAAACGGATAGTTTATGAATTATAAATTATCGGCGCGATTATATATATACGACAATGTGTGTTACAATTAACGATTGTTTAACGACTTTTTAAACCGGTAACCGATTATTACCGACGCGCTCGGGAAAATCGACTACGTCGGTATGAAATTTGCGCTTCTCGTTCGTGACGACGCTATATAACTCCAATTTCTACCGAGGTGGAGGTAACAAAAATCCACATGTTATAATGTGTACTGGAATATATTATGTAAAAGTCAGTAATAAATTACTAATAAATCGTAAGAAATAAAAAAATAATAATAAATAAATAAATAAACTAATAATAATAATAATAAATTTCATCAATTCGGTCAGTTGTAAAATTACAGCGAATTAGTGATTATTGCCGAAATAAATTGTTGATTAGAAACAAAAAGTTGACGATTATCATTGAAGGTGCAAAGACAAAAAAAAAAGGTTGAGTTAGTTTAAGGCGATTTCTAATAATCTCAACGCTATACGTTGAAAATGAAAAACCAAAAAGGACCGGCTAATCGTCGATCTAAAATTCTTTTTCAGTCTCTATTTCAATATCTTCAGGTGAATAATAAAAATAAATAAATAAATAAATAAAAGGGAGATTATCATGATAGACCATTCGATTGATATACAAAAACAAATAAACAAACAGAAAATAAAAAGATAAAGCGACGATATGATGATAACAATATGACGATGATGACTTGAATGTCAGAGGCACGCGCGCGCTACACCTCTTCATTGTTATACGCGTGTATATATATATATATATATATATATATTTACATGTATTTACATACGTATATATATATATATATATATATATATATATATATATATATATATGAGAACACACACACACACACACACACACACACACACACACACACACACACACACACACACACACACACACACACATATAATGTAAAACAAAGACTTCTTGACGTCACGCCACATCGATTTTAGCCGATTCACAACACCGTCTGGGAGACGGTAGTCGGATCTACGTTATATATATATACATACTATTATTATTATTATTAATATTATTAACCCTCAAGTGGAGCACTATCGCAGCTTAACATAACTGGAGCGCATGGGTAAGGATTACCCAGCTAGCTTTGACCACTTATATCTTATTATAAAATTGATCAATTTTGAATTTTTTTTTTTTAATCGATTCGTCGGACGATGTAGAATAAGAATATTTCATGAACAAATAAATAAAAATTTAAGTTTTTATAATATTAATGAAAAATAAAAAAAAAATGCAATGAAAATTGACGAAAAAAGATTCTACTCTGGGTTAGCGTAACCCAGTGCTCCTCTTGAGGGTTAATCGTTAATAAGCCGAATACACACATCCCAAAACAAAACTAATAAAAATTTTTTGTAAAGTCACGTTCGTTGTAAAGAAGAAAAAGAAAAAAAAAAAAAAAATAAAAATAAAAATAAAAAAAAATATGAAGCAAGTAATAAAAAATCACACATATTTACTATATAAACTTTAACTCATTAAAGATAAAAAAATTCGTAGATTATGAAGTAATTTGATCGCTAGAAACGATTGAACGTTTAAATGCTTTTCTAAACTTTCGAACGTTTTTCATGCAATCGATTGTAAATGTGTTTTTTTTTTTGCATATTTTTTTGTTTTTTTTTTTTTCGAATATAATTTTTTTATGGGTTATCTCATCGTGCGGGATAAAATTGAAAGGAATAGAAAATATTAATAAATGAGTATACTCGACGTTAGTATTGCGTTGTTTTCTTTATTATTTTTCACATTTTCACAAAGTATGGTCGTTTTACTCAAACGATCGCCGTTATTGACTCTATGTGAAAAATTTAAAAAATAAATAAATAAAATAGACATTTCACAAAACGAACCGTCTGATTCTTTTTTTTTTTTTTTTTTTTATTGTTGATACACATACTTTTTTTGTTTATATTTTGTGCATAATCAAACAGGACATTATTTTATGAGAAATGGACAATTGCTCGCGAGATAAAACAACGTTCCAATTGTCTTATAAGATTACAGTTCAAACTATAATATAAGAGGCTCGTATCACTACCATTAAAATACGCACATTAATAAATTTTCTAAGAATTAACCAGCAATGACGTATACGTACGGAGAAATTTTCAAAGTAAAATCGAAATAAAGAGCGAGGTATACTTTAGAAATTTCGAAGTGCGTAAGGGCAAGACGATATTGAGATACTGTAAATTATCAGACAATTGGAATTTTGCATCATAAAAGTACGAACTAAATTTTCACCGATGAAATTCACGTAAACGACATTTCGGACGTACATATTTTTTTTTTTTTTTTTTTTAATCAATATCGAAAAATGTATATTATTGTTTTAAATATAAATAAATACAAACACGTAACAATTTTTCAAAGTTCATACTTGAACGCGCGTGTACAGTAAAATAAACACATTCGATTGAAAAAGAAAAAGAAAGCTATGAAAGGTTAGAAAAAGATAATGAAATACAAAAAAAAAAAAAAAAAAAAAAAAAAAAATAAGAAAAAAGAAAAAAATTCAATGGAATAACTTTTAACCATTCTAGTCTTTGAAAAACTTTTTGTAAACTAGGAATAAAGTTGTGCGCCTCGAAATGAGTATGTTCTCGAACTTGAAGGAGAACAATGAAAAATTGGATTATCAAATAAAATAGTATCTCTATGCTCTATGCGCTTAGAATTATTAATAATAAATCTGTCATAGGGATTATACGAAAAAAAAAGAAGTAAGAAAATTGCATTTATATATAAATAAATATATATAAAATAAAAAAAAACAAATCTTACTAAAAACTACAATCGCGTTTTATCTAATTGTCTTATAGGATTGTAAGTAAGTTTCTATAAATGATGCTCTATTCAACTCAAGATGAAGAAAATTCGTATCATATTTTCAAAGCACTCAAAAAAATATTTTATATTTTGATAAATTCCTTGCATAAAAATTTTCGCTTCTACTTGATCAGATATATATATATATATATATATATATATATATATATACATACATACACACACATATATATACACACATATATATACACACACACACATATATACACACACACACACACATATATATATATATATATATATATATATATATATATATATATATACTATCTCTTCGTTTAACAATATTTTCATTCGTTTTCCATTCTCTTGTTTTAAAACGTTCTCGTCTAACATGTAAACAAACTCCGTTTTTCTCTCTGTCTATCTCAATCTATCTCTTTCTCTCGATGTCTGTTTAAGCGAATGCGAAAATTTCAGGCAAGACCAGACTTGCTAAAATAAGATATCTTTCTGAGTGTTGTCATAAGATAAAAACGTGCGTTGACGATGATGACTCTTCACGGATTATAATCATAAGAATAACCTAAATCTTTCGTTGGAGTCTCGCACGAAACTAAGGGAGACGACTAAACGCAGTCGTTATAGACTTAGCGAGTCTATTAGTGATAGCTTTCGACCAATTGCATGTTTTATATTAGGATTCAGCGACGAACGTAAGAGCGAATGAAAGGTTGAATATAATTATACGTTTGTCGAAACATGAAAAACGGACGGAATTCCTCCGTTTTAACGCATTGCAAACGTTTTCGCGTATAACCGCGCGCATTCCATCGGAATTTATCTGGTTTAGCCTTTGATACGTAGATGTATTTTGTGATTGTAAAATTTATAAATTTCGCCTCGGATATAACGACGGAACAAAAAATAATAATAAAATATTGCGTATATTAACGGAATTACTAACGTTGGATTTTACTGAAAAAAAATTATAGAATTTGCCGTTGTTTCCTCTTAATTGTGTCGTTAAAATTTATGCAAATCAATTTTATTTATTACAAACGGATAATATATCGATAAAGAAAAAAATTATAAGTGATCGTAAAAATCGTGAATGAAATAAAAAAAAAAAATGCGTCTAAAGATTTTTATAATTTATTAAAATATATATTTGCAAAGGCTATAATGTATATTAAGAATTTTAATAATGAAGATTTACAATTTTAAAAATGTTACCGAAAAATTGTTTCATTCGCTTGAATGTTTATAATTAACTTGATTAAATGCTCGAAAAAATTAAGCTTGAATTTTATTCTAATAAATTTATAAATATTTACATCGTTAAACAAGAAAAATAAATCGTTTATTTGAAAGATCTTGTTAATTTGATGAAAAATTGTCCTGAATTGAACAATTCACGCTTCCAGAATATTATCAATGATTACCGTAACAAGAAAAGTAAAAAAATTGGGTCAATTCGGTCCACAAAAAGTAACGTAAGAAATACTACATTGTTGACGTAAGTTTTGCGAACTTTTAAAGGCAATGCCTAGTTAAAATCCTCAAACGATTACGAGCTCAAGTCAGTCCCAAATCGAACTTGCACTCAGAGGCACTGAAAAAAATTTCTAGCCATTAACTGACATCACATATAAAATACGCACGTAAATTATACATACGTCGTGTCGATTAGAAAAATTCGATGGATTACGTAAATAGCGAGCTGTATTATTCGAAACTCTATTAAAAATTTAAATAAAACGAAAAAAAATGTGTATTAGGAACTACAATTATATTCATGGTTGAAAGATGTGTAGAAATTATTGATAA
>OX465099.1:16827810-16930310 GCA_949987625.1 Chalcis sispes | reverse complement strand
TAAAACTATTTTATTTTTCTTTGAAATATTGTATCATATTATTATAATACGCGATATTTAAACACTATTTTTCAAAACTGTTAACACTAAAATTTTAATGACGGATTATTTATTAATTTGTTAATATCTAAAAAAATAAATTCTGCGTTACAAAGCATTGTTTTTTAAATAATCCTTTTTCAAAGTGTTTTCACAATTTATATTTCAAACAATAGTATGGTACGATTTTAAAAATAAATGAAAAGATAATAATTTTACTATAATAATAAAGTTTAAATCAATTCTTATGAATACAGTTTGAATATTTCATAAAATTAAAATTTTATTGAAAAAAAAGTCTACGCGTTCACTCTTCAAATAAAAATAATGTTTAATCAAAAACCTTCAATTATTCGAAAGTAAAAATTAAAAAACTTTTCTCTAATCAGAAAAAAAAAATACCATTACCGCTATAATCGTTAAAAATCCCTCTCTTATTCATTCCGACGTTTAACTTAAAATTTTTAAAAGCAAACCTATATCCTATCCAATCTTGTATTATTCAACTCGTGTAGTATACTCGTAAAACGTCGCTGCGTAATTTACGATTTTTCGTATACTCTCGCGAATAAATTTATAATCTCGAAATAAAAAAACATTAAAGTTTTCCGACGAAACTCGAACGGCGTTATCAACGAGCCGCCGTTAACTGTTTGCCCCATCGAAAAAATATTTCCTTCCGTCAAATTTGTCGGCTTGTTTTTTATCCTCTTCTCTTTACGTTATTCGCATGTAACGGGATGTACTCAAATAAGTTGATTATGTGCAATACTTTGTAAGATAAATTTCGTATTATTGATATTTTTTTTTCTAACATTATTTACAGAATGTTTATTTGAGACGAAGAGCTTGAATATTATGGAATAATTTTTATACCGTTTACAAAGTTTCGTGATTTTTTGAATTTTATAAAGAAATATCGTACTCAATAACTCAAATGAAAAATTTTAAGTAATTATTGCAATTAATTATCAAAACAGAAGAAAATAGTTAATATATAAACTTTGAATATTTATCTAGTCAGATAGAAAGTTTATTTTGTTTAAAATAATGTAAATGAAGTTACCAAACGGTTGTATTTTAAAATTTCGATGAATATTTTCGATTTACCTTAATTATTATAGCTTTACTTAACCTAGATTTTTAAAAACTTCAATGATGAAAATGTAAACAAACAATTTTTAAGACGTTCACGTAATTACTTCTTGACGTAGTTTTTAAATTCTGAAAAGATCTACAAATAGACATTTCTTTCATTATGATTTTTATTGTATCACAAAGTTCTATCTAATTCATAACGAAACATTTAATTTACCTGCAGGAATAATTTTGAATCTTATTACTTACCGTGTTTAATGACGTTTTAATTTTTAACCAACGATGTAATTACTTATGAAAAAAATATATATATGTACAACAATGAAAAAGAAAAAATTTTAGTAAAAAATTTAAAAATAAAAAATTTCAACGATTCGACTATTTTGGAATGAAAAACAAAAAAACCTCGTTGATTTTGTATCGCAATCATTACTTTCTATCGTCTTGTACTCAAGATAAATTCAATTGAATTAATTTCAATGTAAACGTTGAAGTTGACAATGCATCCGATACCAGTTTGACTCGTACACTAATACAATCTAGTTAATTATTCAATTACTTAATTATCGTAGTGGGAAAGAATCGAATTGCAAAGCGATTAAATTTATCAATCTACGCAACTGTCAATAAAGAATAAAATAAATGAATAAAAAAAAAGAACAAAAGGTAAATAAATTAAGCCAAGAGAATCGGCTAAATTTAACCCTATTTCAAATAAACCGTATAAAATAAAAGGAACTGTACGATGATTATATTTTGAAAGACGTAACTTACACTCGATCAAATCATTATTTTGTTTTCACTTCTGGTTAACTTAAAGAAGAGGACAAAAACGAACGCAGCCGTTGTCGACAAGAAATCCAATATGTACCTCCAAGTTTTCACTCTCTCTTTTGTCTTTCTTTCTCTTTCTCTTTCTCTCTCTCTCTCTCTCTCTCTCTTTTTCTCTCTCTCTTTCTCTCTCTCTCATTCTCTTTCTCTCTCTCTCTCCCTCTCCCTCCCTTCCTCCCTCTCTTTTTTTCTCTCTCGATAAAGCAATTAAAAGTATGAGAGAAAATACGGAGGAAGGGAAAATACGTTGGCGAAAGTAGATAAAAGCCCCGGAAGGAAATGTAAAAAATAAACGAGCCGACGATAATAAGTAATTAGAGCTCGAGCGAGATACACACACGCATGCACACATACGACGTGGCGCGATAAAGAAAAATAGAACGGAAGAGAGGTGTGTAAGCAGCAGAGTAGCTAGAAATAACGAAAAATAATATAGAAAAAGAGAGAAAGAGAGGGAGTGGGAGAAAGAGAAAATAAAGGATGACAATGAAAAGCGAGCTTTCTCTTTTCTGTTCGGTAACGCGAGCTTGCGCAAGCGAAAAATTACGTCCTCCGCCCTCGAATTATTATTAGACCCGGCTTCGTTAATTATTAAGCGGTCATTATCTTTTTGCGTATACGCATGCGTATACACGCGTGAGTATGAGTTTAATCCCGGTGGTCGTGATTAATCATCGGAGTGCGGGTTTTTACGGTGGCGCCAGTAACCTTTGTTTCGTCGGAGTGGTTATGGTGTAAGTTTAGTGTTTAATCCTTGTGAGGTATGGAAAGGAAAGAAGGGAAGATTGGCTAAATGTCAAGGCTGTCGTTTCGTTGATCGTGTAAGATGAATTTATTTTTTCTTTTTTTTATTTCACTTGGATGGAAAGAAAAATTTTTTTTTTGGAAAACGTGTATGTGCTGTGCAAGTTTATGAAAATGATCGAAGATTTTTTTTTTTTTTTTTTTTTTTAAGCATTAAATTTATAAAGCAGTGCGTACAGTCAACTTATCATTCTTATATTTCCTTTACGATAATAAAAAAAAAAAAAAAAAAAAAAAAAATAGGTTGTAATAACAAAAATGAATTTTCTTTAAATAAATTTAAAAATTAGCAAAACGATCAACGTATAAAAGCATAATTAAAATTCGAATATTTTTTTAAATTCGTGGTATTCTCTTCTAAATTGTAACTTTATCGTACGTATACAAACCAGAAAAGTATAAAATCGAATGAAAAAATAATTCTTCTGTTTTTTTTACTGTATTTATCTCTGAGTTCTAAAAAGAAGTAGCAGAGAAAATAAACAGCGCAAACAATGCAAGCAAAATTATTTTTTCCTGTACTTCGTGGTGGTAATTCTCTTCATCTCTGCGACTTTAATCGTTTCGTTGAATATTTTTCAGTTTTACTTTTTTTTTTTTTTTTTTTTTAACGGCATAAGATCGAGTGCTTATTTAGAATTGAGTTATTCAGCCGTTGAATTTGTGCAAATAGAATTCGATGTCGGTTTATTCGTTATTAGAATATGACGAAATAATATTTTGTTAATTTTTGCATAGATTCTATGTGTATATTTTATTAAAAGAAAAAAAGAAAAAATGTGATTTTATAATTAATGGTGTCGATTGATGTTACAAGTTAAGCGAGATTATAATGATGTATATTTTATTTTGATACGTTTATTGATTTAAGTATCATCATTTGTTACGTTATAAACAATATATAAAAATTATTTTATACGATAATAAGTAATACACTTTAATTTTGTTTTCGTGCTTACTTTTTCTATTTGAGAAAAATAATTTATACGCTATAAAAATAGTTTTACAATCTTTAAACACGGCTGTACAAACACGATTCAATGATAATTATGCATTTACTAATTATAACAACAAATTGATGTTATTATTTAATATAATGGTAAATTTAAAAATTATGCATTTAATTAAATGCCTAAGTTCGATTATAATTTTTACGCGTAAGTCGCAAACATTCCAGGCGTGTATTTTCGCCGTGCAATATTTTATCAAGTTTAATTTAACTAAATCGAATTACATATTTCTTTACTATTAAATAACAAAATAATAGTATAAAATTCTCCTTAACCAATATATGTATAACCATTAACCTTAATTTAGTTATATTTCAATTGAAACTGTTACATGTTATTGTTAATTAATAAAAAAAAAAAAAAACAAAAAAAAAAATTGGTCAAATATAATATTAAATTTATTAGAGGTTAAGTATAAGGCACTAATTATCAATTAAATAAGTAGTACTGGCGACTATAATTTTATTATAATCTTTTATTTTGATATAACATTATGTTTGTTAATAATTTTAAATAACATTTAACGGTAATCATTTATTACCATTCATTAACGTACTTATGATTTCAGAACAAAGTGGAAACCGTTTTTACGAATCCATAATTTTCTAACGCTTCGGTTAAGCATAACGATATAATCGACATGAAGCATTCGCACAATGTTTCATCGACGTTAAATTCTCTCGCGATCGTCAACAACTAGACCAAGTCGATGATTATTCGATGTTACTTATTGACTGCTTATGCACATATCTATAACTACAACTGCATCATTCTTGCATTACTTTATTTTGTTACATTTCGTATCCAGCCTTGATAAAAACTATTCCTACTTACGTGACCGCAATTCCAAGTAGAGTAAAGTAAAGTAAAAAGAAAATAAAAAAAATTAACAGAGAAATCGTCGTGAAACGCATCGAACGATTGGAAAGGATAAAGAAGATTGGAAAGAGAGAGAAAATGAATAATCGTCGAATGTTAAAGCCGTCATATCGATAATTCATTCGCGTGTATTTGTACGTGTCGTCGAGTTAACGTAAGAAATATACTCGTATGCTATATGTACGGCGGGATGAGAGACTACATTATGTATAAATATCGTGTACTTCTTGCGATAAGTTAGCTAGTCGATTGTAGAAGGCTTTGTCGTACTTGTTTTTTCTTTTCTCACGTCGTGCGACCTTTTTCTCTGCGATGTGTTATTTATTATTCATTTTTGCTTCTTTCTTTTTTTCTTTTCTTTTTTTTTTTTTTTTGTGATAGACATTACAATAATTGTTGTTAATTTGAAAATTGCATTAGAAAACTATTTTCGCTTGAACAAATTTAACGTTAATCATTTTAACGTTCTTTTTTTCTTTTTAAATTATAATTGAATTTTTGAAAATTTCAGAGGTCGCAATTATTACAATGAGCATTAATTATTTCGTTGATGCTTTTCTACCGCCATAATTTTACTCGATTTATGTATGCATCATATCAAATAAAATCAAAAAGTTTTTATTAATTAAGGAACGTTTTTTTTATTTTTTATAATTTTTTTTTTTTTTTTTTCTTAAGATAAAAACTTACGAATCATCTATTCGTTATAAAAAAATCAATGAACGGTTAAACGTTTATATGCTCGTGATAATTCTAAATTCGCTCTTTAATTGGTAAATTGTTATATTAAGAAAGAAATCCGATTAAAATTATAAACCTACAAAAGTATTACGTGTAAAATGGAAGGCTTTAGAGTTTCTCTATTAAGCAAAATTATTATCTCTGCGAGCTAAGCGAATTTAAATGCTGCAGTTGAATTATAATCTACGTACGGCTATTTTAATTGTAAACGACAAATTATCTTTAATTAAATAACTTAATAATTAGTACTTACACGACTGCGTTACTCAATAAAAACTTTTTCCTTTTTTAAATATTTCTCGTGCTTCGACGAAATGTTTTTCAATGAATTTTGTTTATTCCATACATTTGGTGCACGAAACTCGAAATGCTCGTTTATAAAAGATAAATAAAAAGAGTCATACCCGTTTCCGATAAAAAATTTGAAATCAATTTGAAACTTGTAGTCAAATATTTGATGTTTATGCGCTAATCGATCCGTATTGCTTGTAAAAAAAAAAAAAAAAAAAAATTAAAAAAATATATACATATGCGATGTAAAGAAGAAAATAATAATACAATAAATATACTTTTTTACGTTATATATACAATGAAAAATAAAAAAATAAGAAACTACAGTCACATACGAAATGGCGCGCTAATGTTACCGGCAGAATATTACTCTATAATGGATAAAAAAAAAAACGTCATTTTTATTTTTCGTAATTAATGTAATTTGTTTATCTCTTATCTACGTATATAAACGTTGTACATCTGTCTTGTTGTGTTATTTTACTTAAAAAAAAAAAAAAAAGTTTGCCTGTATGCGTGAATTCGAATATTGTGGATGACGTAGAATTACGATACGAATCGATATTGCTTTTTCTGTACAGGAGAATAAATTTTGGTATAATGTACTTCGATATAATAAAATTAAAAAAAAACAAATAAATAAAAACCAAGTTAATGCATCATTTGTACGAAAATAGGAGAAACGTTCATCGATGGATAAACGATTGGATAAAAAACAAAACGAGTTTCGATAAAACTCTTGCGAAAGTCAATGGTTTTGTTTCGAAAATTTACGTACATTGTCCAATGGTTTAATGGAAAGTTAACTTTCTCCCTTAAGCAATATACGCGTTTTGTAGGAAAATTTTCAAATCGAACAAAAATTTTCTACAGCTTCGGTTTTTGCGCTCAACGATGCATTTGCGCTTTTATAAAAGTCACGTTGCGAGACAGCAAAGATATTATAAATTTAAATATAAGCATATATACCGAAAATTCTATACATGAACATTTAATTACCGCAAAACTTCCTTGCATTTGTTAAGAACAATATTATACCGGAGATGAATTTTAAAGTTGCGAGCTCGAAGTCGTTTCGAGTCCTGTAAAAGCAAAAACAAAAGTAAAAGTGACGAAGTCACGTACGATGAAATTGTCATATCTTTGTTTCGAGACGAGACAAGTTAACGACTACGTGTCATATATTTGACAAAAGAAATGAAAACAATGCCATCGCACGGAATTACATTTTCAAATTCTGTAGTTTATAGAGCACGATATTCTCCGTAATACCTTCGTATCATTCACACATGTGCTTATGTATTCATTGGCGTATATGTATATACATATATACGTACATATATACTCGTGTATATAGACGATAAAAAAAAAAAAAAAAAAAAATACATTGATAATACGTTTAAATTACGGATGCGGTAATTCGTAATTACGAAATGACGATGACTGAGTCACGCTTCAACTATCAAAGCGTATTAATCGAATTTTCTTATTTTCTCGATAAGATCGATCAGAGAATAAAAAAGACAAATCTGTACGTTATATACATTGATTATTTATTAAAAAAAAGTAAAAGGTTTGAAAGAAAAAATACCATAAAAATTCTCAAAGACCCGTTAACGTGACTTTGAGTAGTTCGGTCGCGGTTCGGTCAGCCATCTTGTTCACAATAACCGTTCGTACGATAAAGTGTGGACTCGCGCGATCGCCGCACCCGTTTTCTTTCTTCATCTCACTTCTCTCTACTTCGAGTTGTCACAGCATTGACGATTTCTTAATAACCGAAACTTCGTACACATAAAGATTCGTACGCGTAATTTTGGTTCTCCACGGGGCGATCGCGCGTCGTATACCATATGTGCTCGTTTGCGCGATCGTTGATAAATCGTATGCTAGATATACGAAGAAATAACACAAAAGAAAAAGAAAGAATAAAAAAGATTTAACATAAAAAAAAAGAGAAAGACAATGATTAATCTATTCGAGCTCTAAAAAAAAGAATTCGTTTTTCCGTATATAACAGCGAGAGAAAAACCTTTCTCGATAAAGCATAAAAATAAAATAACTTAATGAGTAGCCTCAGCAGCAGATAAAGAGAGATGGAAATAGCGAGGCGACACAATGATACATACAAAAAAGTTAAAATAAAAAAAAATAACGATAAATATAAAAAAAAAAAAAAAAAAATAGTTAACGAAGCTGAAAAATAAATTCGTATTTTGTATGTGGTATCGGCACATTGCGGACAACCGGCCACTAATCTATATTGTCATTATTATTATGATTATTATTATTAATATCATTATGGTTATTATTAATTATTATTATTATCATTATTATTGATATTATTACGATTATTATTGTGATTATGAGGATAACGATGATGATTATTACTATTATTATAAATAAATCGCACTATGCTCTAAAAATTGTATCTATTAAATTGTTTCTGATAATTATTTTGTTCATAACAACTATTTTTCTCTGTTTCAGACTTATTGTGTGCAAGTATTTTGTGTATGTGGTATGAATGACATTCGTTATACATAAAATATAAATGAAGCTTCCTTCTTCCTATATCCATTTGACCTCTTAATTTTAACCTCGAAATGCTGCTTTATATTTTTCTTTCACTATTTATTATTATTATTATTATTATTATTTTTTTTTTTTTTTTAATAATATTTTAATACACAAAAGGACGAGGTCTACAGTCATGGGTATGGTGGACTTGTACGTTATTGTTTTTGTTGTTCTTTTTTTCTCTGTATTTAAAATGTATTAATATTAATAATAAAAATAAGTACTTAGTTATTTTCATCATTACGAAGAATTTTTACTTTTAAAAAAATTTTAACGATAAGTATACAAAGCTGTTATTTAATTTTACGTTCTAATTGACTTTTACCAATATCTCCACTGCGACAATTTCATTTAAAATTTAATAAATTCGTGTTATCGTACGTTAAATTTTAACAATATTCATATTTCAATGTACATGCACAACTAAAAATTGTAATTTGAAATAAAATTCAATAAGAAATATACTTCTTTCGCGTTCGTAGCTCGTGCACAAACAAAATTTTCTTATCGATTTCGCGTCAACTTAGGATAAAGCTCCGGCTCTCGCGCAATAAATCAAATTTACCTACCAATCCTCGCACGGTTACGCTCCGTCACCTTTCACACACACACACACACACACACACGCACGCACACACACGCACACACACACACACTTTTATATTGCGCATTGAAAAGCCAAAGTTTATTCGTCATACACTCCGGAGATTAAACATCCTTTGCACCGATATGTATAGACATAAGAGAAAAGGTAAAAGAAAAGAAAAAAGAAACAAAAGAACGAAGATCGCGTTGGAGAGTTGGTAGAAAGTTAAGAGAAAAAAAAGAAATGAGAACGGAACGGAGAGAATTTGAAAAAAAAAAAATAGAGGGAAATGAATATTCCGTTACATATATATATACGTGAACATAGAAAGAAAGCGAAATAATCGTTAATCTTTTTCTCTTATTTTTCCGCAGGAGCTCCAGTTATTCTCAGAGGAAGGAAGGAAGAAAAGAAAAGGACCGCCGGCGCTGCCTCGCGCATTTCTCACGGAACCTCGCACAATCGAGAATAAAGAAATAAAGAGAGAAAGAGAGAAGAAAGAGTCTGTATAATATCCACGTACATACACACATACACACATACTTACACGTACACATATAAACATACACACTTACTCATATTTTCATATATATATATATATATATATATAAATATAAAAGTCACGGAACGGTCGCGCAGAGGGCCAAGGGCACCGAGGACACACATCATCGTGGCAAGACACGAGCGCGTCTACTAGGGGCCAGCAGCCATGGGTAAACAGAACAGCAAACTTAAGCCCGAGGTGCTCGAGGACCTCAAGCAGAACACCGAGTTTTCAGGTAAATCCTTTTTTTTCCTTGTTTTTTTTCTTTTTTTTACTACAAATTGGATTTTAAAATTTTTTAATTGATTAATTTATTTATTTTTGAAAAAACGGTTTTCTGCGAAAATATTATCGACTTGTAAGCGATGAAATATTATTTTGTATACTTTGAAGAGGTTAGATAACGGCCTATTCTTTTTTTTTTATATTTTTTTGATTTATAAATTTTATGTTGTGAAAAATTATTGTGGGATGAAAGTTTCCATCGAAATTCTGTTTGAGTTGTAATCTGATTATAAAAAGTTTTGAGTTAGTTTTTGGTTGAAGTTCAGAGACGAACTTTTGCCAAATAAATATTATATTTTCCACAAATAGCTTATAACATCGATGAAGTATAATTTTTATAAATATTTTAATAAATAAAATTTCTTTTGACGATCCTTCGATTATACAAAATTTACAGGAGAATTTCTTTGTAAAAATTTTAGTCGAGTTAAAAAGTTTAAAGTTACAAATTTTGTGATCTTCCATTAATATTTAAATTTTGATATTAAAATCAGTTATATAAAGTCATAAAATAGTATGTACTTCTTTCGCACGCGAATTTAAATTTTAAATAAATTATTTATAGATTTAACGTAATGTCAAGTAATTAAAGTGTAAAAAATTGATTGCCATTAAATTAATATTCAATTATGTTAAAAAATGTTCAGTTAACATAAGTTGTATTAGAAAATCTCTTAAAAAACCTTTTACAAAAGGTATAATGTTAGCAAGTAGAAGTTGTTTTGTATATCATTTTAAAAACATTATTTTTCAATTTTTCAAACATATAATTTATAGATAAAAAATTTGTATAATTTTAATATAACCATATTTTTAAAATTTCTCTTTATTTTTTACATATTTGTATTATTTCATCTTTCATTAATTAATTGTATATTTACAAACTTAATGGCGTAACATTTTTTGTAAAAGATTAATTTCATAAAAAATGTTTAAATAATACAGTTGTCTTTTCGTCAGTCTTTTGACGAATATAGTTTCACAGATCACTTGGATTTATAAAAACTTATGTTTTACATTTTTCCTTAATTGATGATAAAATTATGGCTGCTTAGTGAATTTATTCTTAGAGCCTTATGTATAATTTTATAATTTCACCTACAGAAAGTTGTGAAATCAAAAAAATTGTCAAGTATTTGTTTTCTTTGTTTCACATTTTGCACATTGTATCGTGTATTACGTAACTTTATTTATATGATCCGGCTTCCGAATTTTAATTATAATTAATTAAATAATCTATTTACTATTTATTTGCAATAATTTCTAATGTAAGTGAAGCAAAGTAATGAAATTTTACCATCACCAAATTCGAATTTCAGCTAAAGAAGGTTGTGAAATCTGTAAAAAAAATTGTCAAGTATTTCAATTTGCTTTTTCTTTCGATTGAAAAATTGATGTACAAGGGCGGTTCAATAAGTACCCGTGTTAGAAATGAAGACACCATTTTTTCAAAAAATTTTTTTTTATTTTTCAACATAATCCCCTTTTAGAAAGATACACTTCTCCCAACGTTCCTGCCATTTTTTTAACCCCTCCAAAAAATAGGATTTATCGAACTCTAAAATACGCCTCTGTCTCGGCGATGACTTCCTCCTTCCATTGTTTGGATTGTTGCTTAGTTTCTGGTGTGTAATGATGAATCCAGGTTTCATCAACGGTGACAACTCGACGCAAAAACTTCTTCGGATCTCGCTTAAATTGCTCCAAACACTGCTTCGAAGTTAACAGCCGCATCCGCTTGTTGTCCACCGTGAGCAATCGTGGCTCCCATCAGGCCGACAATTTTTTCATCGCCAACTTATCATGTAAAATATTAATTGTCGCTCCGGTCGACACACCTACGGCCTCTGCTACTTCGCGCACTTTCGTTCGTCGATCAGCGAGAATCATGTCGTAGACTTTTTGAATGATTTCCTCGGTAACCACGTCTGCCAGGCGTCCTGGTCGCTCCTCATCAAAAACAGATGTTCGCCTACGTTTAAATTCGTTAAACCAATATCTAACTGTGGTCATAGATGGCAAAGTGTCCCCATAAACAGCATCCAACTTTGCTTTTATCTCCTCGCATTTTTTTCCATCCAAAAACAAAAAGCGAATTACCGAACGATACTGCTCTTTTTCCATCTTAGCGAAAATCACGAAACACGTCTTACTCGAATGGCTGCCAAATTCAAACTAACCTATTAATCAGTCTGAAATTTGTTTTACCGTCTTTTGATAGATGGCAGCACACGATGATAATACCAACTTCCCTCAGAAACGCCCTCTGTCGTCAAACGCGGGTACTTATTGAACTGCCCTCATATGTAATACATTTACTATAGATAAGCTATTTCATTTTCTAAAAGCAATATATTTAGACAAAAAGTCTATGCAACTTATCAATAATTATATCAATAGCTGATAAATAATTAATAGATATATGTAGATGTTGAGTTTGCATTAAAAAAACATACAATAAAGAATTTACATACATTACTATTTAAATACATACTTGGCGGACCCGTCGTTAGGTAGTACATTGGTGAAAGCTTTTAACGCACATTTTGCCTCTCTTACCATAATCGTAATGAAACAACTTGGTGATTATACTTAATAATTCACAAACAAAAACATTATAAAAATTTTCGTTTCTAATATTATAAATAATATTTAAATAAAATCATTAAAAATAATTCATTCTAAAAATGAGAAAAACATTTTACCATTCTTATATGAAAACATTAGAAAAAAATTCTTTGTTACTGTATTAAAGAGTTTTGACAGTGACATATTCCAATTTTAAAATTTTTTTAGTATTTTATAAAACTCAGAGACAAAATTAATTTAATTCACAAAAATTTTTATTAAAAGTTACATTAGAAATACCTAAGTTATATTATTTAAATACAAAATTATTAAAAAATTATTTTTTTATAAAAAAAATAATTATAAATTATATACCAATGCGTGTAAATCATTTAAAACAATTGTAGTCAAAGACTTTCCATATTTTTATATTTATCATTATGCGTCTCAATAATGAAACTGTGATTAAATTCTAATACCAATGCAATTGCATATTTATTTACAAACATTGATTGCAGAAGATATTTATTCACCGATGTACTACCTAACGACGGGTCCGCCAAGTATGTATTTAAATAGTAATGTATTTAAACTCTTTATTGTATGTTTTTTTAATGCAAACTCAACATCTACATATATCTATTAATTATTTATCACCTATCGATATAATTATTGATAAGTTGCATAGACTTTTTATCTAAATATATTGTTTTTAGAAAATGAAATAGCTTATCTATAGTAAATGTATTACATACATCAATTTTTTGATCTAAAGAAAAAGCAAATTGAAATACTTGACAATTTTTTTTACAGATTTCACAACCTTCTTTAGCTGAAATTCGAATTTTGGTAATGGTAAAATTTCATTACTTTGCTTCACTTACATTAGAAATTATTGCAAATAAATAGTAAATAGATTATTTAATTAATTATAATTAAAATTCGGAAGCCGGATTATATAAATAAAATTACGTAATACATGGTACAATGTGCAAAATGTTAAACAAAGAAAACAAATACTTGACATTTTTTTTTGATTTGACAACTTTCTGTAGGTGAAATTATAAAATTATACATAAGGCTCTAAGAATAAATTCACTAAGCAGCCATAATTTTATCATCAATTAAGGAAAAATGTAAAATATAAGTTTTTATAAATCCAAGTGATCTGTAAAACTGTATTCGTCAAAAGACTGACGAAAAGACAACTGTATTATTTAAACATTTTTTATGAAATCAATCTTTTACAAAAAATGTTACGACATTAGGTTTGTAAATATACAATTAATTAATGAAAGATGAAATAGTACAAATATGTAAAAAATAAAGAGCAATTTTAAAAATATGGTCATATTAAAATTATACAAATTTTTTATCTATAAATTATATGTTTGAAAAATTGAAAAATAATGTTTTTAAAATGATATATAAAACAACTTCTACTTGCCAACATTATACCTTTTGTAAAAGGTTTTTTTTAAGAGAATTCATTACTTTCGAAGAGCCTGCAAAACGTAACTAAAATATTATGTTGTTCGAAAAGTGATAGAAGGTTTCATTTCATTATATCTATATATTTTGATTAATATATATTTTGATGAATTGAATAATTTTTTATTTTTGAACAAATAATATTTTTGATAAAATATAAAAATATTCACTTGCAAATTTTCTTGCATTTTTAAATTGCAAAGTTATGTCTTGGTGGCGTTTCCGCGCATTTTAACTTTATGCCGCGCGCGTAAACTTAGCATTTTCGAATATTTAATATTTAAAAAAACAGTTAAATGTAGGAAAAATATTAAAAACAAGACATTGAAATTTGAAAAAATATTTATTTTATTTATGAATTTATAATAAATTTTATTACAAAGAAAAGTTTTAACACTCATCGACATTGATAGTTGTTAGACTATTGAAAAAAAAATTTTTTTTTATATTTTAATAAAATCTGAAAATATATAAAATAAAGATATAGAATATTAAAGTTTAGAAGAAATTTTATAATTTTTTAAATTCAAAATATTTATAACTTAATTTTTTAAATTTATTATTATTGAATAATAAAATAAATTTTACATAATATACGATATAATTTTGTTAAATTAAACTCAATTCATTATAATCTCATGAAATATAAACAAACCATTAATGCTTCTTTTGTTGGTTTTAGACTTCTATCTGGTAATATAAGACCTTCTAGATCTTTATAAGGATCTTCCAAGATAACTGTATATGATATATACTGATAAGGTCTATGATCTGCATCGGAAATAGCCTAATTGAATTTTAAAATAATTTTAAATCCTTAAGTAATTTTTAAAAAAATATACAATATTTTCCATTAAGTGATTGAAGATCAGATCCAAGAGTAATAAAAAAAATATAAGACCTTCTGGATCTTCATAATGATCTTTCAAAATAACTGTATATGATACTGATAAGATCTATGATCTGCATCGCAAATAGTTTCTCAAATTTTAAGATGATTTCAAGTCCTTCAGTAATTTCTGCAAATATAAAATGTTCCCATGAACTAATTGAAGATCAGATCCAAGAGAAATAAATTGTGATCCTAACATACCAGGCTGTTCAATAAGTTTTGCGGTTCGATAAGAAAAACACAATTTTATGAAGAAATTTAGTCATTCCTGTCCTAAAAATATAAACTTAGTCCTTCAAAAATATTCAAACTTTTCAATCAAAACAAATTAAAGCATTCTCTTTTCGCACCGATCAACGAACAAATCTTTAAAGATAAACGTCAACGCAATTCTCATCGTTCTGTCGTAGTCGCAAGCACGACCTAAACGAATATCTTCAATAATTCCTTATTTACACATACACTTACGAATATAAAGCAAAGTTAGCTTCAAAGTTAAAAGCTTGCAGTATATCCCTAACACACACACACACACACACACATACGCGCGCGCGCATGCATACATTTTAATCACATGCATTTACGTAACCTAACGGTGTTAATTTCACGGTCAATCACGGAAGAAACGTAACGTATCTGCACACATGGACGTTAAAATGGAAAGTTAACGTTGTATATATATATATATATATATATATATATATATATATATATATATATATATATATATATACACACACATACGATACTTTCGAGCAATGCTCGATTAACCGATTGTGCGCACGCCTCGATGTTAACTTCTCTCTCTCTCTCTCTCTCTCTCTCTCTATCTCTCTCTATTTTTTCGTACCTTTTTTCATCCGTAAACTTTAATTAATTTACGCGCGGGCGAGAGCTTTTACTGACACACCCACGTTGAAAGAACGGGTTAATCGGATTTTTTAAATGCGCCCATTTCCCCGTGAATAATCCACCTATTTTTTTTACGTCGTGTGCTTCTTTATTTCTTTGATTACCGGCTGCTTTGTTAATCGTTCGATGTCTCTTTTGTATGTTTTACTTGTATGTTGAATTGAGGAAAAATAAACTTTCGTTTATTTACGTACTATTATACATATACTATAATGAAGACGATAGACATTTTTTATTGCAATCTATAAATTGTTCTTCCAAGTCATATTAAATTCGTTTTATCAAAGTTACATACACGGATTCGACCAAGATTATACATTAGCTTCAAATTACTAACTAATTAATATAAAATAATATTTTCTTAGTTTTTAGATTTAATTTTAATTTTAAAATCAATAAAATGATATTTTATTATATAAGACTTTCTTGACATAATTTTAGCAACTGTATCAAGGAAGATTAATTAGAAATTGAGTAAATAGTCTTCGTAAGCTAAGTAGTTTGTGGAATATTCATATTAGTTATCGCAAACGTAATTACAAAACTCTTACTGTATATTCGTACATGAAGAACAGTCAAAATTTATTCACTAATTAAATATTAAATATCACGATATGATTGCCAACAAAATTTATTCTATTTCTTAAACTGTTTATTATTTTTCTGTTATTACATCTTTGTGATCGCGAATATTGTCACGTATTTAATTTTTAATCGTTAATTCATTTGAAAATTTAATTTTGATTTAAAAAGTATTGAAAAATTACTACAAAATTTGCAACTAGAAAATGTCTAATAATAATTGTTAAGAAATTTTTTTATCATATTTCATTATTTCTCTAAATTTTAACTCTTGATTTAATTTAATTTCGGTTGATTATTAATTATCATTATAATTTTTAGTTGCAAAATTATATGTAATAAAAAAAAAAAAAAAACGGTTGTATGACATTTTTTCTTTAAACAGAATCGTTAAACATCTCACAAATGATATTTTCTTTGCTCTATGAAATTAATAAAGTATTAATTTTTTTAATTAAAATTATTTTGATTCTGCCCATTTTTTTTTATTATTTTATTTTTGTCAAAATTTTTCTGCCTAGAGCAACATTTTTTAAAATTACAATTATAATATGTCGATATATCAAGTGTCGGTTTATATCTTACATAAAATATTTTCATTACTCAAATAAATGCTTTCAAATACATAATAATAAATAGCGAATTACGTAAGTTTCCTTTTTAATTTATAAGTGAGTTTTAATTCACTATTAAATAAAAATTTAAAGATTAACCAAATTTGTTTGTTTATTTATTCTTTTGTTTGACTAACAATTTTATTTACATGTTTGCGCAGAAATTAAAAATATTAAAATTAAAAAAAAACAAAAAAAACAACAAAAAAAAAATTTATTATAAAATAAAAACAAAACGAAGAACAAAAAAAATTCTAGAAACACTGTATATCAATTCTATCGATTTGTTGATTTTAAAAGGTTAATAAAGCTTTATGTAAATGTGAAGTTGATTATTTATTTATATGTTTCATTTTGTTGACGGACAAACATTTGTCCGAAACTTGTACCGACCATCGTTAAATTTTCGATAGAAAGTGAATTTGTTTCACTCGATACCCTGTCGTTATTTATTTACCGTATTAACAAATTCTTTTTTTTTAATCTTTATAATAACATGAATTAGCGTTTGTTTTCAAATACATTCTATCAATAACAATAATAATGAAAGAATTGAAAATAAAAAAAAAAAAAAAAGAAAAAACAAAAACTGATTATTAACCAGTTTTTTTTTGCTACATTGCCATTGTCTTCGAAACTTTTCAGACGCGGAAATCCAGGAATGGTACAAAGGCTTTCTGAAAGACTGTCCGAGTGGACACCTAAGCGTCGAAGAATTTAAGAAAATATACGGAAATTTTTTCCCTTACGGTGACGCGTCGAAGGTAAGAAATTCACTTTGATCGATACATTAATACATGAATACACATATCTGTATCTATAATATATATATATATATATATATATATATATATATATATATATATATATATATATATATACACACACACACACACATTTACAAAACTAATAATAACTAAAAAAAAGAAAAAAAAAAAATAATAATAATAAAAAAAAAAAAGTATTCATATGTGTCTATCTATCTATATCTATATATACAACAAATATAGTTTAAAAACTAAGTACAATATCCCACATATATCATGTGATTATATTCTAATGTATCTTAACCCATCCTTAACAAAAAATCATTGGTGAAACACATGGCGTGGACAAAGGTAACGTGCTTCTTTCATAAGCATGGTGCTATTCAAAAGTTAATAAATTTGCAATATAATAAACAACAAAAAAAAAAAAAAAAAAAAAATACATTTCACTGTGTGGGAGCTCCGCAGTTTCTGCCGGCGTTATATTATATATTAAGTTTATATATATTTCTTTCTTTTCACTTTTAATTTTTAATATACGTATACGTATATATTTATACAGATTTATTGTATAAATATAATCGAATTTATTTTTTATTTTATAAATATAATCGTCATTTTATTGTAGAAATATAGTCGAAATTTCTTTTTGAAAGCGGTGTGTATATTTTTTATCTATATAACGATCGAGCTCACGCTGTCCTCGAATTTTTTATATGGCGACAAAGGAAAGTTTTTCACGTGTGTTTTGTCCTCCGGTGTATTGTTATTACACTTCTTTTTTCTTTTCCTTATTTTTTATATATTTTTCTTTTCCTTATTTTTTATATATTTTTCTTTTCCTTATTTTTTATATATTTTTCTTTTTTTCTTTGTTTCGAGCTTCTGCTTTCACTATTGTTAACGCACCTTTTCATCAGGTTGTTATTGACAAACTTTTTATTATTCGAAAGCGCACTGTTTATTATTATCATCTTCAGCAATTTTCGTTTCTTTTCTTTTTTTTTCTACGTATAATGTAGTGAAGTTGAAAAATTTTTCTGGCTACGATACGAGTCACTTTTTCATAGTTCTTAAGACACATTATATTTTATATATATATATATATATATATATATATATATATATATATATTTTTTTTTTTCATAATTTTCTCGATGTTAGAGCTTACAAGTACACAACGTAGCTGTTTCGAAATTTACTTAAAATTATTCTATAGAAAAGTTGTACAATTTTTCAATTCTGTGATTGTTATTTCAAATTTGTTTTAAAAACTTTTCTTTTTTTTTTTGCTCCGTTATAAATGGCGCGTAAGTTTTGATTGTTATAACTACTTTAAGAAGTATTAATAATAATTTTTATTTTTATCAAACTACTTTACAAAAAGTAAATTTAATGAGTTAATTTTGCAGAGTTGTAATAATTAAATTAATAATGTACGACTTTTCGCGATGCATGCTTTCACCTATCACCTAAACATTTCTCACTGTAACTGCACCGAATTAAGAAAAAAAAAAAAAAATTAACGTTGGTTGCTTGGCAGATTCATCGAGCAGTACTTTTTCATCATTTGTAAATATAAACATGAAAACGCGTATATTAAATAAAAAAAAAAAAAAAAAAAAAAAAAAAGAACTAAATAAATGTGAAATCACGAAAAAGTATTTTTATTTATCAAAAATAAAGTTCATCCATTCATAAAGAATCTAATTTTATTAAAACAAGCAATTTCACCAACGTATTAAAATAAACAAAATAATAACTTCAACTTTGTGTTTTGTCAAAAATAGTATTCTCGCATCTGTTCACTGCAAACGTAAAATCGAATTTCCGGTAGTTCGAAAAGTTCCAGTATTTAACGTTCAATCTACGTCATTGAAACCACATCGCGAGAAAAAGAAACTGGATTATCTATTTTCCTCTTTTAACCTCTTCATGGACGATTTTTTTCACACTTTTTTTCATATTTCTAACCGTACATCGGAAATAGCCATTACCAGTGCAGCCAAATCAAAAAATTTTTACTTCTCTGATTGAGGGATTCTGTAGTGAATTGTTATCAAATTTTTGTTCTATTTGGTATTGACAGTAACTATAATCATAAAAAACTAAATGTCCACATATGTGGCCAAGGGCGTGAAGAGGTTAAGTAAACGTGAAAGAGATTTTGTGAAAAATGATAGAAAAATAAAAAAAAAACAGATACGCGTTCAATAGCCTACGAGTTGTTTTTATCTTAACTGTGAATTATTGACAAACGGAAAATCAATTAACCGAAAGAATTTTTTGACATCTCGCGTTTTGGTTTATGATACATTTTCAAAGTACGCGAGAAAATTATAAATCATTGCATTTAGTATCATTGATTCGCATTAGTTTGTATTTCCTATGATTTCTTTATTCAGGCAAAAAAGAATTTGTAAGAAAGTAGCAAAATTTCGCCGTAAGTTGCATACACCTTAGAATCATATCGCTTATAAGCAAAGAAAATAAGATTGTCGTAAGAAAATTGAATAATTTATCAAACTACACTCGCTTCACGCACTCTGTTTCTCTCCAACTTTATCTACACTGTTTTTCTTCTTGACACGTAAATCTATCTTTCCAAACTTTGTATGTTAGATTTTTTTCTCATTCTTTCTTGTCAATCTCAGACTTTTTTTCTTCGACGTTATATCCCTTTCTACGTTCATTTTTTGTTTTCAAATTAGATTAATAATAATTCGGACAAAGCTTCATTCACTCGAAATAAAATTTTATTGCGCAAATTTGTTTTTTAATAAGGCCGAAAATTTTAATTCAAATGAATTTCGTTATATTTTCTATAGTTGAATGAATTAGATTGAATTTAATATTTTTCAAATTCATGCATCAAAAATTTTTTAAGAAAATACAATTCAAATTTTTGTCCCATATCGATTATCCCAATAGATGTATATGTATAGAAAAGAAAAGTAGATTATTTTAATTATCTTTTTCAATTATTAATGCACTTTTCAATTATTAAAATATTTATAAAAAAAAGAAATAATCATAATATATCTACACAAATAAATAAAAATCATTGATAATATTGAGAGGGAGACAATAAAAATCACACATATTATAATAACTATTTTTAAATCATCAATAAATATTGATTTAAATTTTTAATTAGATGAATGAATTAATATTAATAATAATTATGATTTTTATTGTTTAAAACGTAGCAGTAGCTTAGAAATTAGCATAACTTATCAAATTATCGTAAAAACGATAATTCTATTTTTTTTAATATAAAGCATTTAACGTTTATCAAACATATAAAGCCTACAAATTTTTTCATTTTTATCATACAAAGTTTATTATTTATTTTTTAAAATTTAATTTAATCACTTTATCGCGCCTCTTTGCGATCATTCGTTCAATCATATTCAATACTTCGAAACAATTATCAACATCGAACTAATATTATCTCGTTATACTTGTTATATAATAATAAAAAAAATGAAAATCATTTTAAAACATTAATTGTTAATCTGCAACATAATAAAATAAATTATAGAAATAAAAATTTTCCAACGCAAAAAAAAAAAAAAAATTATGCAATAATTTCATAGCGCCGTTAAGAGACATTTGATGTAAAAAGTCAAAGATATAATTTAAAACTATACAAAATATATCATATCATATCGTACAAATGAATCATAGAAAATTGGGTCAAAGTTTTGCGTCGCCAAACTGAAACTTATCAAATTGCATGCCGCATCTCTCTTGTGGTCTTAAAAGATACATAAGTAATTTTGCAAAGCTACATCATAAGAGTTTCTCTTCTCCTCTGGCGACTCGTTGCTCTAAATACATAAGTAGTCTAGAACTGTAGCGATAAAGCTTAATTTTAAGTGAGTTATATATATATATTCTTTTTTTTTTTTTGAGCTTGCTTACTTTTTATACGACAATGTCTTTTAATCCCAAGATTTTGGGTAATTACTAATGGTGTTTTCGCCGTACGATTGTCTTAAATATTGTTTGCGAATTGTTATTTACATTTCAGCGAAAGATTTATTTCAATATAATGTATGGTGTTAATATTATTAGTAGTTACAGAGTTAATCTTTGTACCAGTAAAAATGGATATCGTAATTATTTGCGAATGTATTAATAACAAGTTGAAACTTTTATAATATAAAATCGATATTGCCTGATTGCAAAATAATAACAACAACAACAACAACAACAACAATAATAATAATTTTTTTTTTTTTTTTTTTTTTTTTTTTTTTTTTTTTTTTTTTGCGGGTAGTGGAAAAAATGCATAAATGCACGAAGCACCGCGTTCGAACGGCGCAACAGTGTGGGGTTAGGTGGAGCTACCTCTGTCACAGGCAAAACAAAAGGACGGAAAATAAAATAAACAAAAACGCGGATAAATAGATAGATAAATAAAAATGTGACAGGCGCAGCTCAACCCGACCCACTAAAAAAACCACTCCTTTTCTCTTCCGGCTTGAGCCACCCTGGAACTGTTTATCACACTTCGTCAGGGTGGAGCCGTTCTTAGTCAAAAATTTGTAAGACGTCCTGCTGCCTTACGCTTCTTTTACGTCTAGGCTCGCTGCTTCCGCCGCTAGGAAAAAGCATGGTGCCTAGACATTGGCCGGTTCAGTTGCGAGGTCTGCTGCCCCTTGGTAATGAGGGGGTGGCTGATCGTCGCCGGCGTCGTCATTGGCACGATCTAGGAGTGCCTTTTTTCGTCTTAGGACCACTTCGACGAAGTGCGCCATAGCGGTCCAATTGCGCTCAGTAGAGATCATGTCGCCTATGATCGTATCAGGCTCCAATCGTCCAACCGAGTCTGTCAGATTTTTCCTGTCCTCGCTCCATTCTTCGCACACGAAGAATGTATGATAGGCATCGTCACTATCAGCGGGACAAAATATACATTTTGGGTTCCGAGCTTTCCCCATTTTACTGAGGTAGAAGCGGAAATACCCGTGTCCGGTGAAAAACTGGGTAAGGTAATAATTCACCTCCCCGTGTTTTCTGTCTATCCAAGGGACTATTTGACGGATAAGTTGGTGAGTCCATCTACCCCTCGTCTCTTGATCCCAGGATCTTTGCCATGTTTCCATGGTGTGATCCCGTTCCTCGTTTTGGACGGATCTCACGTCCGCTTCGTTTTTCTTTCGTACGTAGATTCGTTTGCGCTCTTTCGCATGCATACCAATCGGAATAATACCTGCAATAACGAGTACTGCAGGCTCCGAAACCGTGCGATATGCACTAATGACTCTAAGAGCTCCTCTACGTTGTACGGCGCTAAGTTTCTTGCGGTATACCTCCTTTTCCATTGTATCAGCCCATATTTCAGAGCCGTACAACAGGATCGATGTCACGATAGACATCAGAAGGCGCCGCTTACTGGCTTTTGGGCCGCTCGTGTTTGCCATGAGGCGGCTGAGTTGAGCTGTCTTAATGGCAGCCTTGGTCGTTGCGCGTTCTAGGTGTCGAGAGTACGTTAGCCTCGTATCCAGGGTAACACCCAGGTATACGGCCTGGTGCTGTGTCAACACCTCGTCGTTATCTACACGCATTGGAAAGATGGTCTCCATGCGTTTTCCTGTAAAGGGGACGATCTCTGTCTTTGCGGTCGCCAAGTCAAGACCGTGTGCCCGCATCCAAGCGGATATTCTCCGCATTGTTTGGTTTAGCGAGTATTGTGCTCGCTTCGCGTCTCGCGCGATGATGACTAAAGCGACATCATCAGCGTACGCAATCATGTGCACCCCGTACGGCATCTCGAGTCTTAACAATGCATCGTACAGGATGTTCCAAAAGTCTGGGCCGAAGATCGACCCCTGGGCTACGCCGGCGGTTAGAGTTATCTCACGCGTCCCTTGCGATGTTTCGTAGCGAAGAATACGGTCCCTAAGATAGTCCCGAATTATTCGCATAAGGTACTTTGGGACGCCGAACCCTGACAATGCCGCCAAGATGTCTGACCATCTGGCAGAGTTGAAGGCGTTCTTTACGTCCAGCGTGACCAAGAGCACGAGGTTCCGAGAAAAGTGATTCCCAGACCACGCTGCCCCTGCCAGCTGTACCACCTGATGTATAGCGTCAATCGTGGATCGCTGCTTCCTGAAGCCATACTGGTTGTCGGCTAAGTCGCCAGACTCCAGCACGGCTGCCTGAAGCCGCGGTTTTAGCAACCTCTCGAAGAGCTTCCCTGTGTCATCCAGCATGCACAGAGGCCTGTTGGACGACGGAAGCCGGGGATCACCTCCCTTTCCTTTGCTGATCAGCACTAATCGCGCCACCTTCCAGGGGGTGCCAAAGACACCCGCCTGGAGGCACGCGTTGTACATGTTCAGCAGCAGAGATGGTGCTCTCACCACGATTACCTTGAGGATCTCGGCTGGTATCCCGTCCGGCCCAGGTGCTTTTCTGTTCCGCATCGTTTTGGCGGCGAGCTCGAGTTCGTTGACGGTAAACAATGGGATTTCTCCCACGTCATCGTCCTCTGGATCTTGTCTCGGCGGGTGCTTCGGGAACAAAGTATTCACGATCTTCGCCATGGTCTCTTCGTCAAAGGGGCAAGTCGGGAGTGCGGATAATTTCTTGGTCACGATCTTGTATGCAATAATAATAATAATAATAATAATAATAATAATAATAATAATAATAATAATAATAATAATAATAATAATAATAATAATAATAATAATAATAATAATAATAATAATAATAATAATAATAATAATAATAATAATAATAATAATAATAATAATAATAATAATAATAATAATAATAATAATAATAATAATAATAATAATAATAATAATAATAATAATAATAATAATAATAATAATAATAATAATAATAATAATAATAATAATAATAATAATAATAATAATAATAATAATAATAATAATAATAATATCTGCATTAAGAATTTTCAATTTAAATTATCTTCATCGTAAAATTACTTGTCGTAATATTGTATAAATTTTGTTAATAATATATTACTTTTTAATCGTAATTCAAGATTTATTTAAATTAATACATAATTCCGTATTTTTGCAAGTCTATTATTTACTTAATTTAATGTAATAATTTACTTATATTTCTATAAATTTTCGTTTGTAGGCGTTAAACATTGAAAGAAAAAAAATGTCATTTTGAAAGTCTTATTAATTCTTGATTATTCGAAGCATATCCTTCTCATTATTATTGTCCATTATCGCGTTTAAAAATTTCATCAAAATAAAAAAAAAATAAATAAATAAATAAAAATAAATAAAAAAAAAAATTAATAATAAAATTTCGATATCCACTTTAATCGAAAGTAAAAGATATAGCACCCCAAGTAGTACATCTCACGCAATAGTCAGCCACGTATATTACACTGTAAGATCGCTGGCTTGAAGGAGAGAGTCGCGATGCTATAGCTAAAATTTTATCGAAAAGCAACTAATACACACGTACACACGTACACATAAGCTCAATTTTTATTTCTTTATTGTCACCGTACTACATACACTTATTACACTTTAACTTAATACACATTTAATACACACGTTTCATCAGCGTTACGTATACATTTTAAAAATCTTATTTTGAAGATAATTTACATTTATCTTTCTTTCTTATATTGCGCGTTATTTTAAATACACCGTAGAACGATTTTTTTTTTTTTTTTTTTTTTTTTTAAGAAAAAAATTGTACGATACCATAAATGATTATATATGTATATAATGTCGTTTCATCGTGTTTGTAATCTAGTTTGCAGAGCACGTCTTTAGGACGTTCGACGCCAACGGTGACGGTACGATCGACTTCCGGGAATTCCTTTTCGCGCTGAGCGTCACCTCGCGTGGCAAACTCGAGCAGAAGCTCAAGTGGGCATTCAGCATGTACGATCTAGACGGCAACGGTTACATATCACGACAAGAGATGCTGGAAATCGTCACGGTAAGATTTTTTTTCGACTTATTCCTTACCTTATATATTACCCAATTTTTAATCGAAGTCTGTGTCTTGTCGAGTTAAAGTATCAAAAATTTTAAATGAAATATTATTGTTGGGAAAAAACTTTTCTTTTACATCATCGTATTATCAAATGAAAAAATATTTTTTTAAATAATATCTATAAAAAATTGTTTTATCGACAGAATTTTATTTTAGAAAAATATTCAGTTAAAATATTTATTACGCTTTTAAAAATATTTAAAGTTATCCATGCATAATTTTGTTAATAAAATCACATTCATACGATAAATACATTACTATCGTTTTTTTTTTTTTTTTTTTTTTTTTTTTTTTTTTTTTTTTTTTCTTATTTATTCTTATGAATAATAAAATAAGTTAAACACACACGATCGGTCCTTAATAAATGAAAGTAAGAATTTTGAGCATCAACTAGTTGAGACCATACGGAAAAAGAATTATTAGTTAGAATTATTACAATTTCGCCAACTTTCGAGATAATTAATTCCAACAACCGATCATATTCAAGAATTCATTCGTCGTAATTGATGGCGCGACTGTCAACGACAATTGCTCGAATAACAACGATAATAATAACGATGATGAAATCTAAATTTATTTCTCGTGTACACTTGCTTCCGTCGATATACATGTTATATGTTTACCGTATCGATAAAGATGTTTGTTTGTGTGTGTGTGTGTGTGCGCGCGCGCGCGTGTGTACGTGTGTGCGCGTGTGTGTGCGTGTGCGTGCGTGTGTGTGCGTGTGTGTGTGTGTGTGTGTGCGTGTGTGTGTGTGTGTGTGTGTGTGCGCGTACGGTTATCTAATTATTTCCAATAAATTTAAATAGTTATCGATCGTAACATAGTAAAATAAATTATAGCAAAGCAAATTTGATATTTATAACTTTGTCGTTTATTCATATTAATTAAAATTTATCGTTTTTCTTTTATTTATTTTAATTAATAGCTGTGTCAAATAAAATTTAAACTTTTATTATTTTCATATATTTTAAAAATAATAACATACATTTTTTCAATTAATCAATTTAACCATCGACTAAAATTATTAATTCACATATGAAACTTAAAGGAAGGTGTTAAAAATCGATATAAATAAATTCTTATTTATTTGTATGAACTTGCTTTAATGTTTTAGCTTAAAAAGTGTATAAATTTTCGAGCATGAAGAAAAAAAAAACCAAATTATCTGTTCTTAGGCAATCTACAAGATGGTCGGCACGGTGATGAAAATGCCAGAGGACGAGTCGACGCCGGAGAAGCGCACAGACAAGATCTTCCGACAAATGGACAAGAACAAAGACGGAAAGCTATCCCTTGAGGAATTTATTGAAGGAGCGAAAAGCGATCCCTCAATAGTGCGACTGTTGCAGTGCGACCCAAGCGCACAGGCTAAGTGAGACCCTAGCGGGTGTGCGGAGCTGGCGCCAGTTGCCCGTTAAAAAAAATACAAAAAAAAAAAAAAAAAAAAAAACCTCGACAAAACGAAACTCAATAACATAAAACAAAAAAAATACCATCATCGTTTCCCTTAACGATATATATATATACACAAAAAATTCAAGTAATTCTTAAACATACACACATACACTTACGTACATATGCTATAGCAACAAAAAAAATTTTTAAAATTAAAAAAAAGAATGATAAAAAAAATCAACAGGAAAAATAATAATCGCAAGCCACGAGTATACATAAGCGAGAAAAAAAAAACGTAACGACGCGAACTCTGACACATCTCCACGCTTGTCACTCAAAATCGTCGCCCGGCCCAACGTCTCCTATCCCCTTCCACCAATGTTTTTTGGTTTTTTTTTCTTTTTTGTTTTGTTTCTTGGTATCCTTTCCCTTTTCCCTTCCTACTCTCACTTCCCATAAACCGTCCATGGAAAGATGGTCGAGTATCTCGTGTAGTATCTCACGCGTACATTAAAAGAATGCAACTCGAACGTCGCTTAACTTCTCTCTTGTACAAGTATTTTTTTTTCTTTGGCTCACCCGCACCCGACACATATGTAACCCGGATATAACGCAAATGCATCACCTATGCCTTTGACCTTGTGATTGTTATTTGTGCGCGCGTATTGTACGATTTATTTAATTTTTCATCTGACATTTTATTATTATTGTTTTAACGCTTTAGACTCGTTTATTTGCGAGTCGAAAGAGAGACGCTTTGAGCCAGTGAATTATCGTCCGTTTTCATTTTTTAAGCTTTTATTTCACATTTTTACTTTGTATTGTCATTATCGTTTAATTAGCATCTTGAAGAATTTCTTGTAACACTTTTTTGCGTTTGTTTTGTAATTTTTTTTTTTTTTTTTCATCCATATAAATGCGCTCGTTAAAACCAAGCTCGTAAATTCTCCGCCGCAAAATAAAATGTAAAATTTTATAAAAAATGTACGTGTGCGTGTATTACGATTGAATAAACAAACAGCCGAACTACGGAAAACGGTCCGATGCGGAACGGTATTATGCATCGCTTGCTTGTGCGCCACGCGTATGTATACACGCATATCGCGCTTGTATTTATGTACTGCTCGCCCTGTAATACTTGTGTGTTTTTACACGTTATTTCTTTTTTTTTTTTCTCGTTTTATGCACACACTTTACACGCGAATACGCGTAATTTCCGTTTCGATTTTTCTTTTCTCTCTCTTTTGTTTGTTGTAACGTTGAGCGAAATAGAAAAAAATTAATATATAGACAAACAAACAAACGCCGAGCAGAATGTCTTCTCAATTCGTACCGTGAATGGAATAATAAGCGCACAATAGACTACATTGCGAGGGAGAATAACAGCAAACACGCAACCAACGCTGATTCGTACGATATGCGTGCTATTTTATTATTATTATTATTATTATTATTATTATTATTATTATTATTATTATTATTATTTTTATTGTTTTATTTTTATTTTTAAGGGAATGTATTATATAATTTTAGCTTTGCTGTATTTAACCCTAATCCCTTGAACATGGATCGTTTGTGTAAACAGCCTACATGCCTTCGAATTTTGATGAAAATGTTTATTGAAAAATGGACTTTCGGGACTGACAACAATTCTATCGCATAGTTAGGAGTCCAAAAAACACTTACGAATTTTTTCAGATTTTTCCTTGCGGAATGACAAAATTAAACAAGCGGCGGACGCGAATAACCCATGTTCAAGGTTTATGTGTGCTGAAAACAACGACACGGGTTTAGGGTTAATGTTGCTAATAACTTATCTCATATAATTTGGTTTTCATGTTTTTTTTTTTTTTTACGTTATAAGTTAAAACTTAAGTTTTTATCGAGTCTCATTAACGATTTTATTTATTTTTTTTTTTCGTAATAGCACAATAATCTATGCATATATTATGAAAAGTCAAAGAAGGCAATTTGTATTCGTACTATAATTGTAAGTAATAATTGGCGCTGAACGAATACTCTGAAAAGATCTGAATCTGTTGAGTAAAATCTAATAATTTCAAGTGATACATAATAAAATATATAATATTAGAAATTATTTTATAATAAGCATATGTTTGTAAGAAAAGAACGACGCTTTTCTTTAATGTACAAATTGCTTTTTTTCATCGATATACACAACCTCATAAAAGTTCAATAATATATGTAATATAATGTAAAATTTAATTTCTGTATTTCTAAATAACTGAAATTTAATATTTCTATAAGTAAATTACAAAATGATTTTAGATTTTACATTATATTAACACAAATTCATGCGTATTGTTGTGAAAAGACAGATAAAATACAAACAAGGATGAATGTATTTTTAAAATATTAAAAAAATTAATTTAATTTAAATTACAGACGATTGATTTTTATCATATATTTACTTACAATTAAGATAAATTTTGTTCGTCTTTTGACAAGCATACGACGGTAAGTATAAAGTACGCAGATATTCTGTAATTTAAGCTGTACTTTTGTTAATTTATCAATTAAATCTTTATCGATTGTATTTTCGGGAAGCAATTTATAAATTAGTTTTAAATGATTCTCTTACAAATTACGAAATACAGTGAAATAAAAGACGCGAATCATTCACCTTTCCCTAAAACCATCCATAATATAAAATCTCTAAGCTCTTTAAATTTAACAGTAACTCCATTAGAATGAACAATTTGCTCTAATCAATAGAGTGTAGCAAGAAAAAGGTTTTTCATTGCAAATTTTGTAATAACAATGAGAAAAAAAAGTATATGAAATAGAAAAAGAAAGTACGAATCGTTCTATCACGATTATTACTTTACTTCAAGTCTGATTAATAGTGTTCTTAAATTCAAGTGGAATATGCCAACGCTTGGATTTAGAGTAAATTTTCTCACTCCAATGGAATGAACGGCTATATAATTTGCAAACAAAAGTGAATTGAATTTTCGGACATCGAATCGTCATTTGAAACAAGACAAAAAAAAACTAAACTCAAGAAGAATTAAAAAAAAAAAAAAAAGTCTCTCCAAATTGGTGTCTATTACAATCACTCATTCGGAGTGACATTTGAGATTCTAAAGAGTTTAGAGCTAACGAAAATTATATAGGACCGGGAGCCGATGTAGAGCGGCGGCGTTGGAGAACTCTCCAGGATCGCGAGGCCCACGGCGCTTGTGCCTACCGCAAGCTAGTCGATTATATTCATTTGTATGTTCATTTGCTCACTATGAAAGACTAGTCTACGCAGTCGCTTTTTTTTTAATTAAAAAAAATAATAAAAAGAATTTCCCTCCTTTATCGCCCTTCCTACGGGAAGGAAATGTTCCGCGTCATTATTGTATCATTTTTGCCGAGCGCAGAGGGCAAAAATTTTTTCATCGTTTTCTCCGTCATTTCGCATCTCACGCTTGTTTTCTTTCTCCTCGTCGTTTCTAACGTTCGAAGGGAAAATAATTAACAAGATGAAAAAGCGAGCTAAAGAGACGAGAGCTTTAAACGATAAACCATCGAATAAAGATACTTAAAGCATAAGTAAGGTAAAAATTTGCGCGACGCGCGACGCCAGACAGATTCTCTGCGCTTGGACCATTCGTCGCGTCGTGTCTAGATGCGGCAGTACTAACGAGGCTGTTTTGTTCATATTTTCTTTCCTTACTTCGAATTTGCGTTTTCGGAACTTCTCCTTATCCTTTATCTTCTTTTCGTTCTTTGTTTGCAATAGAATAACGTTAATTTTTGTGCTTCAATCAAGAGAACGAGTGAGAGAATAAATACGATAGGTATTTAGAGTTGTTTTATTGTATACACAATATTTTAGATAAGATTTGTAAACAATAATTAGCACGATTCTATTGTACATATTGATTCTATTGTACATTGTTATACGTGATAAAAAAAAAAAAAAAAGTAAAATGTAATCTTTACATAGAATTTCATTACGAAATAAATTAGCTGAAAACCAAAAGATCATTGAAGAAATTTGTAAATTTTTATTTTTGTATACTACATAAAAATTTAATAAATAAAAGATGAAACGAAGTAGTGAGGTCGTTAAAAAAAAAAAAAAAAAACAAGCTTGTTAATAAATAAAATAAAATAAAATAAATAACGTTAAAAGACGCAATTGTTACCGACATCACTTTTACATGAAGATAATTCTGTACTCAAGAATCTTAAAATAGTCGTAAACTAAAAGAAAAAAAAATTATATTCAGTCACTTTGCATGCGAGACCTTTTCGTTTTTAGTCGAATCGATAAATAAAAAACTCAAACGCAGAATAAAAAAAAAAAAAGAAAAAAAGAAAACAAGATTGAGGAGTTCCGAAAACGCCTATGATTTCGCAGCTCGGTAATATCGCCGTCTCGAGATGCTGACTCTCGCCTCGCGCAGTTGATGCAAATTAATGCGGCACGGCTGATTTTTTTTTTTTTCTTTGAACTCGAAAGAGAGAGAGAGAGACAGAGAGAGACAGAGTGAGAGAGAGAGGAAGACGCCGAATAATATATACGCACGAAGCTTTTTCGCGAGCACCTATACATATATTATTGTATATTAATTCGCGACGCCGAGTCTCTTTTCCTTCCTCGCACGTTCTCATTTTTATCCTTCTCTTTTCTTATTCTCTAAATAATTAATATAAATATATATATACATAAATAAATATCTAACTTGGTGAATCTTTATGAAAGTCTTATCTTTTCTTCTCTTGTCGCTTCTCGCAAAGTAAAAATAAACAAATAAAGTTAGATTACAAACGACAAGGCAAACGACGAGGAAGGATGTGTTGATGTGTCGATGTATCGTGATTCGGCGTCGAGTTACTTAATTAAAGAGCCGCAAAAGTAAGTTGTCGAAATATTTCTCTTTTTTTTTGGTATATTTTTCTTATTGTGGAAAAGAATAGCTACAGCATTGTTGAATTTCGAGGATCCAAATAATTTTTATTTAAAGACGACTTTATTTAAAGTTGTTAACTTTATGAGAATGCGGAGATGCGTTACTTTTTCAACAATGAGAAAATGTATAAGACATTAGTCAGCGAAAGAACAAAAAAAAAAAAAAAAAAAAGGTTATAAAGTTGCGCGGTAAACGAGCAAGAGATGCTTGCGCGTATATTCGTATATTTTACAATAACGGAAGGCAAAGAAAGTTTATTTTTCTTTAAAATTATCCTTCGACTCCTAATTTTGTTCTTTCAATATTTCATCATCTCTCTTGCATGTGATACACGGACGTATACATATAAAAAGTATAAATAAGCGTATACGTATGCGTCGAGCAGGTAATAATCGCTTGGTTAAAAAACAAAAACAAGAAAAAAAAAAACAAAATTATAAAAAATACGTTTCTCGTCTTGTATACCTCGGCGCTTTTCCATAAAGTTGTTATATTCGTATCATCCTTCTGTCCCTTGATATATACTATTGTTGAATACCATAAAGGAGATCGAGAAAGTTTAAGAAAAAAAAAAAAAAAAACCAAAGAAAAATACAAAAAAATAACGCGCGTGATTCATTCGATCATTTCCCAATTTTTAACGGAGTGAAGTAAAAAAAAAAAAATAATAGAAAATGATAGAAAAACGTTTTTTCTCCTTTTTATTTTTCACTTTTTATGTTCTTTTAATTTTTTTTTTCTTATTTTCCGAAAGAGACTTACATTTCATAAACGAACGAACAATTATCAAGCAGAAAATAATATTATGAAAGATTATAATCTTTAATCTTATTGAGACGAATCATAGGTCCGTCGAGTTACAATTTGAAAAATAAAAAAGAAAACAGATATTAAGTTAAAGTAAAAGCTGCATATAGGAATGTTAACATCCGACGGTCCGACGATATTTATTTATTTTTTTTTTTCATTTCTATTTCGAAAATAGCGTTATATAGGTTTCATTATACTCTACTATATTTCCTAAGATGTACATCTATTCGTTTTGTGCTCATTACTAGTTTAAGTCAAAAGAAATAAAAAAAAAAGAAATACAAACTACGATAGTTATATTATATATCAGATGTAGGACCGCGAGATGAAACTTGCGGGCGATTCGAGCGTAATAAAAAATAAAATAATGGGTTATTGGTATATGACGAAGCAAGAGCAAGAAAAAAATGAATTTTAAAAATGAATAATCTCATTATTATTATTATTATTATTATTATTATTATTATTATTATTATTATTATTATTATTATTATTATTATTATTATTATTATTATTATTATTATTATTATTATTATTATTATTATTATTATTATTATTATTATTATTATTATTATTATTATTATTATTATTATTATTATTATTATTATTATTATTATTATTATTATTATTATTTTTTTTTTTTTTTTTTTTTTTTTTTTTTTTTTTTTTTTTTTTTTTTTTTGTTTCGGTGGTAAAAAAACGGGGAATCTGCCTTAACCAGACCATCAGTGAGGACCCCTTTGCCTACCTGTAGACGCGGGGGGACCCACCGGTGTGACGGGTTCCGTAGTCACGTCAGCTCTGGCCTCGGATGGGCTCGATTACTCGGGCACATCCGTGGCAAGGGCATCGGCAACCCCGGGGACCGTCTAACCCGCCATACGCCAGCATATGTCTGATATAAACGATAGACATATGATGCGCGGATGGAATCTCCACCTTCTGTCCAACCTGCAGCGTGGATCTACTTTCGTATTGCTTCGCCGCTGCAGGTTCTGTCCATTCGTCAGTCCGTTCCCCGTAAGGTTGTAACCTGTCTCTGTCTCGTAATTCCTTTCATACGATCCTTTCATTCACATTCACTCACTGACTCGTGCTTGAGCTACCCGTCACCAACTACTCCAAACACCCGTCCGCCTTCTTACCCCTCAAGACAGTCTCGACGAAGGTAGCTATCGCCGTCCAACTGTCCTCGTCTTGCAGCATCCTCGCCACTGTATTTTCGGGCGTGATGCTGCCCGTTTTCGTCTCAAGTGACAGTCTGTCTGTGGTCCATCGTCGGCACACATAAAACGTGTGCTCGGCGTCGTCGCGCTCGTAACCGCAGTATTTACATTCCGGCGACCTAACCCGGTTACACCGAAATAAATACTGTCTAAAGTAACCGTGCCCCGTCAAGAACTGGGTTAGGTAAAAATTAACCTCCCCAAACCCTCGTCCGGTCCACGATACAAGGCTGCTTATCAAGCGTCTTGTCCACGTAGCAGTGGCGTCCGTTAACCAACGGTCCGTCCATTCGCGCATTGTCCTGTCTCGTTCCTCAACTGCCGCGTTTGTTCTCCCTACGTCGGCACTTCGTGTGAAAAAAAACCAAAGAAAAATACAAAAAAATAACGCGCGTGATTCATTCGATCATTTCCCAATTTTTAACGGAGTGAAGTAAAAAAAAAAAAATAATAGAAAATGATAGAAAAACGTTTTTTCTCCTTTTTATTTTTCACTTTTTATGTTCTTTTAATTTTTTTTTTCTTATTTTCCGAAAGAGACTTACATTTCATAAACGAACGAACAATTATCAAGCAGAAAATAATATTATGAAAGATTATAATCTTTAATCTTATTGAGACGAATCATAGGTCCGTCGAGTTACAATTTGAAAAATAAAAAAGAAAACAGATATTAAGTTAAAGTAAAAGCTGCATATAGGAATGTTAACATCCGACGGTCCGACGATATTTATTTATTTTTTTTTTTCATTTCTATTTCGAAAATAGCGTTATATAGGTTTCATTATACTCTACTATATTTCCTAAGATGTACATCTATTCGTTTTGTGCTCATTACTAGTTTAAGTCAAAAGAAATAAAAAAAAAAGAAATACAAACTACGATAGTTATATTATATATCAGATGTAGGACCGCGAGATGAAACTTGCGGGCGATTCGAGCGTAATAAAAAATAAAATAATGGGTTATTGGTATATGACGAAGCAAGAGCAAGAAAAAAATGAATTTTAAAAATGAATAATCTCATTATTATTATTATTATTATTATTATTATTATTATTATTATTATTATTATTATTATTATTATTATTATTATTATTATTATTATTATTATTATTTGAATAAATGATATAAGAAAAAAAAAAAAAAAAAACTAAATGTCTTACGAGTATAAAAAAAACATTGAGAGTGTAAAAAAAGTTGAGTTAATTATAAAATGAATAAAAAGTGAAAGATTAAAAAGTCTAAGCGAATTATATATTGTATAAAGAAGTTTCGTTACCGCAAATAAACAAGTGCTTTAACCCTCTTATCTCTTTCTATAAACGATAAAGAATCTCTTACTGAACTTTTAACGTGTCTCTCTTTACCTCTATAAAAACTGTAACAGAGTATTTAACGTAGGCGCTTTCGATCTGTATATCGTTACAACAATGCAATTACACGTTTTATATTATAAACTATATCGTTATATCGTTAAACGAAAATTTGTAATATAACGGCATGGCGCACGAATAAACAAGAATTTGATAAAATGAATCAAAGTCGAAAGCGTCTCTTCACCTTTACAAAATTTTAGTGTGTAAAACTATTTTATTTTTTAACTAATGTCTAATCATAGATTACAAATACGTGCACGCACTGAAATTCTTCACTTTCTATACCTCTGACGTTAACTTTAAAGCAATAAATATAAAGATTATATATACATATATAAATATAGATATCAGAAACGGAAAGTCATAAAAAAAAAAAAAAAAAAAAAAAAAAATAATTTAATTATTGTCTTAGAGTGAAGAAGTATGATTAATTATTGCTGTAATTATAATAAAATTATAAAAAAAGTTTTGACTACGTAAAGGCATTAATTGAAAAAAATATGTATTTTATAAATATTAAATTCTATGTCATTAAATTATGTGATTTCATCCAATTTAACGATTTTGTAAAATTCTTCATTTTTACCGATTGCACGTTTACTCTTTTAATATTTTTTAATCAAAAAATTTTTTCTTTTGCGTTGACTTGATAACTATTTCTAAAATTTTTAATAATTCATATCATCAATATTTTCAATTAATTATCTTTAATAATAAAAAACTACTTGATTTTTAAAGTCGCATCATTAAACACGAACCTTTGGAATAAAAAAATAATGAACACTTGACACTTCTTCACCTAAAACAATTCTTACATCGACTACTCAAAACTAAATCTAACTAATCCTCGCATTCTAACCTTTTTCCAAATCTCTGCACAAAGAAGAAAAAAAAATGTATCCATTGTTCAAGTAAATTTAATGACAAAGTCGATTCATTACCCGCGTAAGAAAAGCAGACGATAAAAAGTTGAAGAAGAAAAAAGGTTTAAGGGGAAAGGAACAACGTGTGCGCGAAAATATCACGAAAACGACGATTGAAACGAAGAATTAGCAGTGCGCACTAAGGCGCTTGTCAATTAATCAAGTATCGCGTATAAACGCCGCGACTACCTCCGAGATTAACGAACAAATATATGTATACATATATACATAAGTAAACTTATCCACGGGCGGTTCTCTCTCTTTTGCCCGTCTAACTTTACTTGCTTCGGTTTTTGACGCCGTTGTCGTCGTCGCTTTTTTTGTTATTTAACGAAACGATATAGTTATTTGGGTTGAACTGATGGAACGTTTTTTTTTTTTTTTTTTTGTTTTTGATTTATTTCGAGGAATTTTTATTTTTACGAAATGATTGATGATATAATATTATGTAAGTTGGAATTTAAAACTAGAAAATTGTTGCGATTATTATTTATTGAAAATCGCCGTGTACGATTATTTTAGTATATCACAATCCATTAATAATAATTAACTTTATATAAAATCAAAGCAAAATTGCGTTAAAAATTTATTTATTAATTTTCAAACTTGATTTCAAACTTTCAGATTGGACCTATTGTATTTATTTAATTACTGCAACATGTTCATAATATTTTCATAACTGTATATTTTATTATTAAAAAAAAATAATAATAATAACAATGCAATGAGTTACAAAATAATTAATTAAAAATAATAAATTTCACGACGGTTAACAATTTTTTAATGCAAAACAATTCAGTTTCTTAATTGACACCCGATCGACTCGTCCAATGAAAAAATATCGTTATCGCGCAAATCGATTAAACTTTACAATTTAATCTTCCAATTCGTTCGAGAAGTTTTTTAGCTTCGGAACTTTACGCCAAACATAACGAAAGTTTTAAATTAAAAAAGTGAACGGTTTATAGAGCAGACGAAAAAAAAAAAGAAAAAAAGACGGAGTTTCTAACGCGGCGTAAAACGACGACGCGGCGAATCTTTTCATCGGCTTAGCAATGAGCGACAACGGCACAAAGACGATCGAGGATGAAAAAGAAAAAAAAAAGTAAAGGAAATAATTCGACTTGATGTAGGAACGTCGAGAAACGCGAGATTTTCGCGACTGCGAGCAAAAAAAGAAATAAATAAACAAATGAAATAAACAAGAAATCGTGCAAGATTCGCGCGAACGGCTTTTCACTCGGAAGGGATGAGAAACAAAAAAAAGGAAAGATTTTTTTCGCGTGACTTCTCACGATCGATGAACGATGGAAAATGTAAAGAATGAATTTGGCAAAAAAGAAGGGCGAAAATAATGAAAATAGAAGCGTGTACAGATGATATGTAGTATTATTTCGGTTTCGCTAAGAATGCGATTTTTCACACACACACATATATATATATATATATATATATATATATATATATATATATATATATATATATATATATATATATATATATATATATATATATATATATATACACTTACATAAACACACGATATTGTACGTAATTACGTGTACAAAACATATATACATAAAAACGAAACTCTGACGATTTTTTGAAAGTTACATTATTACTGTTGATGTTATTCTTGTTGTAAAATGATATAAATTAACAAAAAAATTAACGCGAGAAGTGTTACGACGACGCTGAGGATAAATAATAAATAATAGAATAATAATAATAATAATAATAATAATAATAATAATAATAATAATAATAATCTTGACGAGTATTTTTAACACTTTTTCTATCTTTAATAGATAAACTAAATTTATAATTATAATATTTATCCGTATAAAAAAAAAAATGCAATTCTATATCTTAAAATATATTTACTTCGATAAGTATATATCAAAATGCGTAATGTGACGTGACAAAATGATGATAATGTCGTTGATATATATATAGTAGCTATAAAGTACGTCACGATTTTTTACGATTTTAAATGCTTTCGAATGATTAATTTTTAACGATGAAATAAATTGAAAAATTTTAACGCTTATTTTTATTATTAATAATAATAACGATAAAACTTATAAAGATAAAAATTAAAAAATGATATAAAAATAAGACAAAGAAAAAGTATCGGAATGTTGATACATTGATATGTGGAATATTATTTTATTTGAATGATAATTGCCAAAATATACATTAGTACAGTGAAATTATATAAATTTTACAAACGAATTATTAAATTCAATAAGAATGCGCAATCTACATAACTTGTTCACTTAATTTAATTTAAAATAAAATTTGCTTATTATAGACTTTTATATAAACAAATATATCATTGAAAAGGTAAATACTTTAAATTAATAAATTATTTTCTTTTTACAAAATTCATATTTCTTAATTATAAATGAGAATAATTATATAAACCATAAACTTTATTTTTCAATTAACCATCGATAAATATTGCAAATAAAATAGCGAATATACAAGTAAGAGCAAGCAAAATATGAACGTATAAATGAAAAGGCAAAATTAAATTCATGGAAAATAAAGGCTACGGTAAACGATTATTATTTCGCGTGTACTCGATATTAAGTTGACGACACCAAGATTAAATTCCGGTCGAGTTCGATTGAAAAAAAAAACAAAAAAACAAGTTGCAATTGTCTTTCGCACGTGATGCAATTTCATAACGTTTACCTAAAGCAATTGTTTACATTTTAATATATCGCCTCGAGTGTCTCCCTGATGCATACGACGAATTTTCAAAATTTCGCATCGATGATGTCATTGTTGGAAATTTCAATTTGTAGTATCGAATAGAAATCAATTTTTCATTAAAAATAATAGCCATTATTTTAGAAAACTGGCACTTGTCGGTTATGGTTAATTTTTATTATTTAGTGAAGATTAGTTTATTACAATTTAGATTTAAAAATCTATTTACGGATTATGATTTTTTATTCGAAAATTACAATACAACGCGTAAAATTACAATTGATTAGTATTTGAAAAATTTATTAGAATAGAAAATAATAATAATAATAATAATAATAATAAATACAGACATCTTATGGTTTAATTTGAATTGCGAATCGTAAAAAATATTTTTTTAGTTCACGCGTGAAATTGCATCTTAAATCATTCATTAAAAATGCCGCACGATTATTAACGATTTTTTATTCAAAATTATTCATTTATAAAACATCCTATCAAACAACCTTTATTCAAAATCGTCCTTTAAATTTATTTCTTTCGTAAATCAAATTCGTAATGAAGATAAATATTTTCATTCTCTTTTCTTTACTTACTTAATGCGCGTATTAACGCGACGTACTATATGTATAGAATCGAACCGCACATCTGGCATTTTGCCGATCAACATATTCGCAGCATTAAAGAAAAAAAGAAAAATAATGACATTGGCAAAGTTCCACGATGGCGACTAAGTGGATCTTACCGATTCTCTTTTTTGTTTCCTTTTTTTTTTTAAATTTTTATTTTTTTCTTTTTTTATTTTCTTTTTCATGTATCTTGTTTTGCATATAGATTTCTCGAGCAGACGCATCGACAACGCGACAAACTTTGCCAAAAAACGAACGTTATCACGTTTTCGCAGCGAAACTGACGGAGGAAAAATAAATTTTCGTTAAGGCTTTTTTTACGAAATGTACGATGTCTTGTATTTTTTGCTTTCGTTGGGCATTTACGTGATCGGAATAAAAAATATGTAAAAAAAAATAAAGTTTACGGTTTTGACGTTTAATTATTTAAAATTTTTTAATTAATAAAAGTAAAGAATTTGGACTTTCAAAATTTAAATGAAATTCTTCAATGCACACATAAAGATCTTAATTAATCGTTTGCAATAAGATTTTTATTAAATTTTCATTTGTGAGATATTGCAAATTTTATGTCTGCTTCGTTTAAGATTTACGCAGATCCAAGCGCGATTAAACGGCGTTAGTTTACTTTTCCGTTTTACTTTCCCGTTGAGATAATAATTTTTTGCTTCTCGAATAATATCCAATGCAGCGTTCGCTAATATTAACGAACGAAACAATTAAATCAAATTATTGCGAAATTCTAAACGTTAACGCGAAATTTGGTACTGAAAGGTAGTGGACGTGAGTTTTTCTCTCCGATTTCCTTGACAAAAAAATAACAGCCTTAAAAGATGCCCTTGATAAAAATAGAAATAATTTTAAAAATTAAAAAAAAAAAAAAAAAAAAAAAAAAAAAATGAAGAAATAAATAACCTTAAAAAAGCATGTCTCCTTCTTCACTTAGAGACTCTAATGACGTTTGTATTTCTAATGTTATTACGTAAAGATTAGGTGTTTGATAAAAATAGTGTTTTTTTGACGGTTTGATGAATACACGTACACATACATGTATACATATATTTCATGATGCCGTTCGACTTCATTGTGAAAATTAGACTGGAGTTAAGATTTTAACCGTAAAAAAAAAGAAAAAAAAACGACTCACGGCGTGGACAAAATATAGATAAAGAACTTAATATATGCATATTTGAAACTCTTTAAAGTGGCAGAAGTGATTTTAAATTAATTAATTAGTAAAATGCTTTCGATACGGCTGAATGTTTAAAAATGTTTCTTGATAAAGTCGATCCTTAAAACATTTAAATTTAAAAATGAATAAATTTTATTCTCACACTAATTAGAAATTTCGATAATTGTTATAAAATCGTAGTAAAAAAAATTAAAAATATTTTGAAACAAATAAATAACGTTTACAAAGCTAATCGAGAATTTTAACAAATAAGCTTTGAATAATAATAATAATAATAATAATAATAATAATAATAATAATAATAATAATAATAATAATAATAATAGTAGTAGTAGTAGTAATGATTCAAACAAAAAAAAAAAAAAAGAAAAGAAATTTTAATCGTGTGCTTTCGTGCTTATGATGGACTGTTATGCCGTCCGAATTTTTCATATGATACATCATAAAGATTATAAAAATTATTATCGTTAATAAAAAAAAAAAAAAAAAAAAAAAAAATGCTACATCGATTTTAAAATTCTGCCGCATTTTTTAAAGAGTTTCAGTTATTTAGCATTTTTTATAAAATAGACGGAATAATAAATATCAATGCACGTATCTAATTGAGCCCAGCAAGTCGAACAGTATATAATTGATAATAAATAGATAAAAATTTTTTCTCTTTAAAATTTATTCAGGGCTACAAATAAATGGTATCGTTTTTAATGACAAAATAACCTTATTCTGTAATAATAAAATATTTATAAACTTAATATGAAGAAAAAAAATAGACTTAGAATAATGAAAGCCTTGACCATAACGGAAATAAAATAAAATAAAAAAAAAGTAAGAAAAAAATAAATAAATGAATAAAATGACATCGGCGATTTTTCGTAATAGCCTTATGATCATGAAAAATGGATCGATTAAAATAAAAATAAAAATAATCTTAACTTTTCAATACCATTTTGTGGTGATTATTATATATATATATATATATATATATATATATATATATATATATATATACATATATATAAACGTATCCTTACGTCTATTCAAAATGTTACGAATTTTTAAGACATTAAACCTATAGCTTGTTTTTAATCAGTCGTCGGTGTGTCGCGTAATTTTTCCGCTGTAAAAAAAAAAAAAAAAAGAAAATAAATTAATAGACGTAAGTTGAATCAAAAATTTATCTTGTTATATTTTTCATTAACATTAAGACTATATAAAAGTATAAAAAATAAACCAATAAATGGTGATAAACTTTTTTTTTGAGAATAATTTTAAAAAATGATAAGCATCAACGGAATATCTTTTTCGTTTAATGTCAATTAGTGTGTACACGTATCTAAACGAAATTTTATAAAGTAAAAAAAGTCGAAATGGTTCCGCGGTCGAAATGAGAGAGAAAATATAAATTATTGAACGCAGTTTTTTGTGTCGCCGACGACGAATTATAAACATATTTCTAAAAAAAAAAAATAAATAATTATAAGAATCATATTATTTCTTTTCTATAGTGTAATCGTGAGACAAAAAAGTAATAGCTCGTCCATAAAAAAAAAGGAAAAAAATTGAATAAATAATATAAATTTTTAAAAAAATGTAAGAGTATTGACGTATTCTTCGAACGATATAATCGTCTTCGTGGGTTTTGCCGAAGCTACACTTCATACGGTGTCTCGATAAAAAAAAAAAAAAAAAAAAAAAAAAAATCGACAAAATGGGGAGAAAAAAAATCGCACGACAGATAAGAAAGAGAGAGAACTAAAATCTACGTTACGTTTGTTCGCGATCATATTTTCGTCGAGTGACTTTGTATACGCGATAATTAAATTAACGTTTCTTAAAATTAAAATGGAAATGACGGATGTAATAAAAAGATTTTCGTTCGTTCGGCTAAAAATTTATGTATAATAATTGCCAGTTTTGACGTCACCTTGTACTTCTGTTAGTTTATCAAAGTTACTTTTTTTGTGGCTTTCTCAAGACTATGTTATGTTTTGTACGTATAATATATGTATATATATAACAAACTGAAAAAAAAATTTGGATTTACACTTGATAAACGGATAACGATGTTAAACGTATATTATATCTTTGTGTGAATACATTAAGATTTGAAAAATCGAGTTTGCATTAAAATATAGCGTCAAAATAACTGCCTTTTTTGAGGAAAAAAAGACAAACATAAGACACGAAACGACGCGTTTAAATTTATTTTCACCGTTCGAAATCAATAAGTCCGCGAGCGAAAAGTGCAATTTTTTACAATGTATTTAAATTCGACGATGAATAAGTATTTATATATATATATATATATATATATATAAATAGGATAAAAAATTAACCTTTCTTCGATATTTTCATCTTGATTAAAAATTTAATTAATTTATTGCTTGTATTAATTTTTACGATATTTTATTCGGATAAGCAAGTCAATTTCAATCTTCATAGATACATATACTTTCCATAATCTGATTAATTTTAAAACGCTGACAAGTCAAATTAAATCTGCATGCTAACTCTCATTTGTTGTTATGTATACCTCAATTCCTTCTTATTATTTTATCATATTTATTGTGATCGTTAAAGAGACGCGTAACAAAAATTAATTGAAATTTCGCACGAAAATAATATTCCCCATTTTTTTCCCCTTAAATTTAACGCAAGATTATAAGACTCGACATTTCGTTCGCTGTATAATATTATTAATTCTATCGATTATTAAATATAAATTACGTGACATGCACAAGAGGGCTTCTATATTTTAGTGTAGCACTTTTAGATATTTTGGTAGCAACTTAAAAAAAATAATGAAAAAAACGCTCTCAAATAACAATAAATATGTATATTTTTATTTAGATATACCACCGATTTTACTTGCGCAAAGGAATCGCAGTATATCTGTACGCAGTAAATTTAATTATTATTCCATTAGTATTTGTTATAAGTTAGGCATAAACATATATATGTATATATATATATATATATATATATATATATATATATATGTGTGTCGATTAATTTACTGTCGATCGGAAATCATGATAAGTAAAACTCAATGATTTCCGCGGATGTGAATAATCATAGTGTTATGTAGATTAGCGTGTAAGCGATGGAAAGATGCGAAAGCAAATTAAGTTTTGCAAAAAAAAAAAAAAATCAAATGTTCTCTTATTATCGATTACTTCGATTGAGACAATTTCTTCGGACTTTATACCAGTTATTTCCATTAACTTGGCGTAATAAACGCAGAAAAAATAGAAATAAAAAAAAAAGTAAAAGAAGTACAGGATTTAAAATCGAGAGAGAAAGAATCGACAAATTAATAAATTAAAGCAACGCAATAATCAAAACCCAGTGTTTCGTAAAACAAATTTTCTATGTATTTTGAATTTATTCAATATGTATATAACATATATTACCGATTGTTACGAAAAAATTGACAAAAAAAGAAATTACATTATTGTAGCTATGTAAACGTGACAAAAAAAGATTTAAATACACAATGTGAGTGAAGCACCGGCAAGATCGCACACACATAAAACACACGCGACAACTTAAGAAAATTCAGAAAAAAAAAGAGAGATAAAACACACTATTTGTGTATATGATTATTATTATATATAAAAACAGAAGATGAAAACAATGATAAATAAATATATAAATAAATTAATAAATTAATAAATAAATAAATAAATAAATAAATAAATAAATAAATAAATAAATAAATAAAACAAAATAAAATATTCTACGATTGAATAATTAACTGTAATGCATACATTAAAGCGAAATGTTACAACTTCGATTTGCTTTGCGTCTCTTATAAATAATGTATTTACGACGAACGATAGTCATTGTAATAGTTGTTTATTATAAATACAAAAAACGAACCACTTGTGTATCAGTTCATTGCTATACATTAAAGTGTTGATATTATACTCGTTCAAAAAAAAAAAAAAAAAAAAAAAATCTTATTTACATTTTCTATTTTTTCAAAAATTCCTTTCCTTTTTGTATAATTTATACGTATTTTCAAACATTTGAACATGTGATAACAATCACTTTGCAAACAAAAGTTTTAAATTTTATCAATATCGTGATGATTTTTAATTCTAGTTCATTATTTATCTGTTAAATATGAAAATATTGATATAAATGATTTATTTCGTTAACTTTTTATTTGAAATGGTTAAATAATTGATGAAATATTTATTTGTAAGATATCTTACTATATTTATTGATATAACTAGTACATTATATACATATTTACAATAATTGTATGTTTATGAAAATAAGGGTAAGTGACAAAAGCTTCCAGATACATCAATTTTAAATATTTAAAGTACGAAAATATTTATATATGGTACAATAGAGAATTGATTTTTATATACTACGGCTGCTCTAGTATAAAAATTAATTTTTTTAAATATTATTAATCAAAAATTTTAAAAATGAACTTATAGCAAAGATTTATAAAACGCAACAGTACGTAACATTTATATTCTTTGAAATTATTTAAAAATTCTTTGCATATTTTACATCGCAGTCATTTAAATCTTTCCTTATACTTTGCTTCCAACAAAAGAATAGTATTTTAATATGTTACCAATATTTACCATTTAGATTGATCCATTTAGTTTCATTATCTAATTAATTCTTAACGTTTACGTAACGCAAAATATTGGAACATACTGTGCTTGTAATGGGTCATCAAAATCTCCAAACTGCACGGCAACGGATCGCTCCAAAAGAAGTCGTGATTCAAAGCCGCGTTCGCACCGATGCGTTTGCTCGGATCGAGGGTTAACAAACGGTCGATTAAGTTGCAAGCGTACGCGTCTTTGAAAATTGGTTTTAAGTGATTGATAACCTGAAATAAAAAAATTGATATTTTATCGCTATGGTTTTTTATTTTATGCGTAATAGAAAACTTACAAATTTATGGGATTGAATGGAATTTAAAAATATTTACCCGTCTACGGAATCCGTTTGGCAGTTCTATACTGTTAAACCAGACCAAATTTTCCACTCCGGGCCAAACGTCGTTTGTAATGGAACCGCAAAGCTCTATGATTAAACTCAATTGATTTTGCTCGCTCCTGCCTTGAAAAATAGCCGATCTGGTCCATATTTCGGCCATTATGCAACCAACGCTCCAAAGATCAATCGAAGCTCCATAATTTCTTTCACCCAGTAGAAGTTCCGGCGCTCTGTACCAGAGCGTTATGACTTTATTGGTCAAACAATTGGCCTCGCCATTATCTTTGTAACCAATTTCACGAGCAAGCCCAAAATCCGCTAACTTTAAAATTCCTTCCTTCGTTACGAGGATGTTCGCGGGTTTCAAATCGCGATGAAGAATCTGTAGGTTAGAATTTTGTAAAAATTTATTATTCCGGCGATTTTTCTAAAGCGACAATACTATGCGTTCAAATTTAAAATTTAAACATAGTAAAATATATATATATATATATATATATATATATATATATATATATAACATATATATATAACATATATATATATAACATATATATATAACATATATATATAACATATATATATATATAGTTATATATATATAACAATATATAACATAGTTATATATATATATATATATATATATATATATATATATATATATATATATATATATATATATATATATACCTTATTTTGATGTATGTAAAATAATCCCTCCAATAATTGCTTCATCATCATTTTTATTTCCGCTAACGTGAATCCGACTCTTTTATTATCCAAAAGTCCAGCGAGATCGTGTTCGCAAAATTCCAAGATTAAGAAAAAGTTTGAGTTAAAATTATTTTCTTTAGTTGCTAAAAAATTTGTTTAGTAAATTTATAATAATCGATTATTTTAATAATTAATTTAATATTTATGTTAAGAATTCGCTTACACAATGAGCTACAAATTTCTATAAGCTGCACAATATTTTCGTGTTTAAGAAGTTGGAGAATCTTAACTTCTCGTAACGCTGATATCGGAAACTGAAATAAAATAATAATTATTCGAATAAAATTATGCATTTAGAACGGAAAAAAAAATTCTTAAGAACGAAATAAAATCTGCATACCCCCTCGATTTCATTGTCAAGCAATATTTTTTTCATGGCCACTAGTCTATTTGTATATATGTCTGTAGCTTTGTATACTTGACTGTAAGAGTATTAAAAACATTGATTTATTATTAATAACAAAAAAGTTTCTATGAAATTTAACCCTTTGAAGCACACTTAAAAATTTATTTCTTACCTAGTTTTTTCAATTTAAAAAATAAAAAATGTATGCTTCGAAGGGTTATTTAAATGCATAAAAATATCAATTTACCCATATGATCCTTTTCCAATTTCAACAAGATTTACAAACTTCGCCATATCCTCGCAGAACGGAAAATTCAACTGTTGATAGTATCTTGATTCATCAACGTGTGGCGTAGATATAACTCTTGGCCTTGGTCGATACATATTAATTTTTTTTTTTTTTTTGATAATTATGTTTGGAATAAATACACAGTTCCACGGACAAATAACTACGATGTTGTCTTTTACGTTTCAAGACTATAACTAACCGATTTGTTCTTATATTGGTGGCTTTTATACTTACGTATAAAGGTAGGTTTACCGTTGCAAAGACAATAAAGGGACGATTCGTAAAGGTTCGAAGAAAGTAAAGTTGCCGATGCATTATTTCTTAATAACTTCATTATTATTTAAAATATTAAAATGTTTTAGAACATATTTTACAAAAAAAACATTTTTTTTTTTTTTTTAAATATATAAAAAAAGATCAATGGTAATTTTTTACTATTTTAAAAAAAAAGTAAATAAACAAATAATTAAAAGTATAAGGAATAAGTAACAAAAATGCACAGGATAAATAGCGATTACAATTATATTTATTATAAAAAATATTTTAAAAAATATTAAATTATTTTTTAGATAAATCAAGTAGTAAAATCACAGTAAATCTATTTCTCGCTTAGAGTAAACATTTTTTTTTTTACCTACTGCATTCCTTCCTTGTCCATATCCGAAAACTCATTATTGAATTCTTCGTAATCTTCCGCTTATATGATTATTACTTACCCTATAGCTTAAATAGTATATTTTTATTGCAAGATTGACCTTTACAACATCTTTTACCTCGAGGACCTAAAAGGCTCCGTTCGGGATTGGTGACACAAATGATGTTCCCTACCACAACGGCTATCGGTGCGTACCTGATCTTTTCTAAATTTCAACGATAATTCGATGCTTAATATCCCTTGTATTCTGCTTGTATACCGAGAAACGTTTAAAATGTGTCATTAGTTTAACTTTCTAGAATTCCGATTCTTTTTTAATCCAATAATTTAGTGCACTTAGAATAATTATTGATATATTGCATATGGGTCAAGCGATACGTGGAGATTGATCTTTTTTTTCAATTTGAAATAGTATAATATATTTTACATTAATTTCAAATACATTTTTTTGAAACATTATATACAGTTCTTAAGATTATGTATGAGCGTACACATTTAGCTAACATAATTTTTATAATTTAAAATTGAAATATACATAAAATACATCAAACAGGTGTATTAAACTATTGACTATTTACACATTATTTTATATTACATAAAATCACAGCACAGCCACTTTTACAAACATTATCATTAACGTATATATATTTTTCTTCTACTTCGTTTGCATCTTAGAAGTTGGAATTTTATCCCTTTTGTTCGATCCGGCGCCGATACGAAAAAGCGAACTACCGGTAAATTTAATGTGACAGCAGCAGCTTGCAGGAAACCGAAACATTTTTGGTTTTACTTTGCCATCCGATGTGAGAGCTATTAATTGACGGTAAATGTATTTTTGTTTACACGTTGTTTTATAGCCCTCCGCGAAGCCTTCGATTAGATTACACGCACTGTTTTGATTACTGGAATAAAAGATAGATAATTTTTAATTTAATATAACATCGTAATCAAATTATAATAATAACAATAACGTAAACGTCAACGAAATTATACCATACATCTTTTCCAAAATTTTTCTTACTTAAAATTTTTTATATTGTTAATCAAAATAAATATTAATTTTAACTAAGACTAACATTAGTAGGCAATAAACGTTATTCGTTTTTTTTTTTTTTTTTTTTTAAGAATTATTTAAAAATTATGAAAATAAACATCGAATCACTCACCTGCAAGTTTCCACTCGCACCCCCTGTGTGAAATCTTCTTGGTTAATAATAAATAGCCACTCCTTATTCTTGCTTTGCGCAACCTTCGGATATACTATTTTTTCCTGTAACAAAATCGAAAAAAAAAACATCAGGTCACCGATAAATAAATACGTAATTGATGACGTTGCTTTCATTCATAATTTAATTTAATTGACATGATGGACCTCGTACTTACATAAGACTCGCACAATGAAGTATCTTCTGGAGATGTATTTAATCGGTGTTTAATATCATTGTTTATCAGATCTGTACCAGACATTAGTTTAAGATTTTTATTCATTCTCAAAACCGCTTTTACTAAATCATTTGGATAATTTAACGCATTTTCGCAAAATGTTGAACTTTTACAAGAAGGCAGAGGAGATGGCATAGAATTTTGTGAATTAGAGTTACTGTAGGCATCGTTCGATAAAAAAGTTATTCCGCTGTCAGTTCCACTGGAGATATCATCGACGTTTATTGCTGTCAATAATTATGTTTTATTTAAAGACAATTTACGAAAATGTTGAATTTTATAAAGCTTAACGGTCAATAATAATATCAAATGTGGTTTTTCATCACCTACAATTATTTTTATATTATTTCGTTTGTAGGCTTAATTAATTAAATAAATAAACACTAACCATTATTTTCTTTCGACAATATTTCCGGATGAGTATAAATTAGTTCGGATAATTTCGTTCGTCGCTCGTTCGTCGCAGAAATGTTTGTATCGGTAAACCATTTGCGCGGCGAACTTTTACTTCCGCTTACAACCTGTAATCATGTCAATAAAAACAAAAATTAGCACTTCAGGTTTATTAATTAATAAGTTTTAAAAAATTATTTTTATTAATGCATTTATAACGATATAATTAAAATTATGTAGTTTTTTTAGTACCGCGTCAACTTCAAGTTTTTTTTTAACTAATTATAAATATACCAATATTAAAAGTTAAATTAACTTTTCACCAAACAACTTGATAATACTATTTGTTACTTTTTAAATGTATAATATATTACGATAAAATTATACATGTTATATATAATATATATTTTTTGCATAAGTCAGTATTAAATAATTTTATTATTATAAAAATTCATCAAAAAGAAGTAATTATTTTCGTCAAATACTCGTATTTATAAAAGCATTACCAATATCAAAATAATGAAAAGAAACTTCTCCAAGTAATTTATCATTTTGTTCAATTCTTTTAACAATAGAAAACGAAATCATCGGCATTTGACTCGCATTTACTATTAACGATCTTTGCTGACTTTTTTTAGATTCTTCCTAGTCATCAGATAAAACGGCAGCATAGACACATTCACTCAATTATGTCACAAAACCAAGAAGAATCAAGAATCAAAGTCAAATTTAATCAAATCAAAGTTATATATCAAACTTAATAAAAATCAAAGTTATATAAAAAGATTCAAAAAAATATTAAATAAGTGAAATACTGATCGAGGTTAAACAAAAAATAAATCACCGAAGACGGCGGGAAAATAAACGTCTCGTGTCTCGAACGCGCACTTTGAAGCCTTACTTATTTAAACTTCGTTAAACGAAGCTTCACAGAAGAGGCAAACCGATCGACTAACCGAGCCACTCGAACTGCAAGCAGTAATATAAGACAAAATGTGAATAAACATAACAGCTGTCGAATTAGCGAAAACTTGGCGAAAGTCAGCTGCAGAAACGCGTGAAAGACCCCGAATGGGGGCGTTGTTTTGGTCGGGTCAGTCGATCCCGGATTAAAATTTGGTCGTCGTATCCGTATACGGGCCTTATACTATTCTCGTATTTAGGGATAAAATCTTGGTGCGTTAGAAACTTTTGAAAATGAGATGTGCATACCGTAATGCGTTAGGCTGAGATGTATTGAGATTGTGAAAGGTGCTTATTAATTGTTTATTGCCTTAATGGTGTATCGATGTTGTCTAGGCTTTCTTAGAGAAAAACTTTAAACTTTAGTACATTTAAAAATATCATTGAATAAATTCAACAATATCGAATAACGAAAATATTAAAAATAACTATCGTCATTAAATTTATTTTGAAAATATTTTACAAATTATTTGATTACTTTTAATAAAAATGTTTCTTATACGTGGCCGAAAACTCATTATTGAAATATTCATAATTTTTCTTTTATATGTGTACGATTAAAAAATATTATTCTCATAACGATTTCAATAGAGACGCCTGTCGCATTATAAATTCCGCCAGCGCCCTTCCACAATCGTAGAGCTTTGTTAACTAGTGATTTATTTTTATAAAAAAATGCTTTATTTAATTTTCTAATTAAAAGGTACCATAAATATAAACTGTCAACCAGTTTTACATGGGCCATATTATTGAACATATAAACATCTTTGTTAGATGAACTAATTTTGAATAGTATTATAAAGAAAAACAATGACTATTCTATTTGATAAAACTCATTTTCTCTTGAAATTTTTTTTTTATTTTTTTTTTTTTTTTTTTTTTTTTTAATATAAAAAAGTTCAATTTGAATTATTGAATCTGTATAATTTTCACGTTTATGATAAAATTTATTCGATATTTTATCGACAAAATCAAATCTAAAAAAATAAAATAGCTCACTTAGCCAATTAAGTTGATATCTGCAAGCAAATGTATAAATATCATAAATTGTAAAATACATGCAGTAATTATGATATTCGTCGAATACTTATTTTAGAATTTCAATTTTACATATTCACTTTAATTAGTTATTTATATAATTTAAAATAATAAATAAAAATTTAATAGAATAATTTCTATTATCATTTAAGCAACACAAATATAGTCATGTGCTTACAATCGATATTATACTTCATATTCTTATAGTAATCTTGTGTAATTCTTAGATTTAAAAAATCTTTCAACTTATTATTACTTATTGTCTTCGTGTATTAAATATAATTTAAACTAGTATAAAAATAACAATTAATCGTCTAATTGTTTACATTCATCGAATTTAACGAAACTTATAATTCACTTGCTAGAATTATTTTCATTAATAATTAAATTAACATTATGCACAGTTGAGTTTTAAGTTTTTATTAAAAATAATTAAAGTAATTAGTTTAACTTCGGTAATTATGCCGTTCACTTTCTCAAGACAATTCAGGATCCTTTACACACTCTGCATTCAAGCATATCTGGAAAAAGAAAAATGAAAATTCCAGTTTAATTTGATTCATCGATCGCATATTATCAAAGATTTATTATAAAAATCTCATGCTTACCGCTTCTTCGCCACAATAAGATCCTTCCGCTGGCGGTTGGTAAAAGGTGGTAAATGAAACCTTCAACTTATCATATTTTGCACACCATAATACTGCACAATTGCTTTCTTCTCGCTGTCAATTGATAATAATAGCGTTTAAAATACTTTTCTTTCGTTGCAATATTAATAATATTTATGATGAAATTTAACAAAAAAATTTACCTTAAATGAAACCATTCCCATTATTTTTTCACATTGTTCATCTCGGCTAAGTAATCTACCGGGTAATACTTTTGGATACGGAAAACCAACGTCCGGTTTGTTCCACAAGCATTTCGCACTTTGTTTTCTGAAAATATAACAGTTTGATTTTTATTGTAAAAATTTTATAATTTTTTTTTCCATTCTTAATAATATCGCGAGACTAGAATTACATAAATTAAAAAAGTATTAACGTTTTCAATAATTTTCAATTAAATGTGTATTAAGAACAATAAAAAAATCAATTTACATTATTAAAATTAAAATATAACTAATTTTTTTTTTAATAATTTCAACATTTACCTCATAAATTTACGCATTAATAATTTACTGCAATCTGACCAGTGCATTCCTTTGCTATCATTTCTATTATAGCTCATTATATATCCGTCATTCTGTAGGCATGACTTGCCTAATTCCATCGATATTTTGTCTCCGTCGTGAGGAGCACCCAATCTATATTTTTAAAATAAATTTAATAAGCATTTTTAATGCTGGCAAAAAAAAAAAAAAAAAATGCTTGAAAAAATATTAATAATTTTATTAAAGTATCAACTTATTAATGATTCTTCGCTTGAAATATATAAATAAAAAAATAATTGCTAGTATATCACAATTACTATTTTAAAATACTAACGAGTGTCCTAGTTCATGCGCTCCCGACATAATGCCGTCAAAGCCACCTGCATCTTTAAAAATCGCAACTGCTTTACCGATATAAGTTTTACACGCACCTTCGACAACGGCATAACCTGTTAAATGAAAATTAACAAAAATAAATAAATCTCGTGCATACACTAACCAAAGCAATAGTTATCGAATAATTATCACGTACCGGAAATTGCATCATTTAATTTTCCATTTTCCTCGTACTTTACCATTTTTTTACTGTTAAATTTTGTATTTTTTTTATTATTTTTAAAACAAATAATTAATATTTTTTTTTTATATTTTGAGATTACTTACTTGGTTATTGCAACGACGATGTCGTACATATCTTTAGGAAATGTTTTTTCTTTAGAAAAGTAATATCCCATGTCACTTAAAGCTTTGCTAGCTACGATCATTTCTGATTCAACAAAACCGGCTTTCAAATATGGGGCAGCACCAGGTCGCTGAAAATAAAAATGTAATATGCGGTTTTAATTGTTTAAATGTAATAAATAATAAATAAAATGTTGTAGTCCAACAAAAATAAAAGGTTTTATGTTTCTTAACACTATTTCTACCAGTGCTAAAAGCCATCTTTTGAAATGTTTCATTAGTTTAATCAATTTAATTGTTGAGTATGTTATGTTGTTTTCTGTAAATTTGTTCTTTTAACATAGTAAATTATTAATTTGACAACTATAACGATTAAATTTTTTTTCACTAGTTCTATGCCAAGTCATTATGGTTCTCATTCAGGCTATTTGATGTTTTGACTAATGATTGATATATTATATCAAAAATTTTATTACATAAGTAGTTAACTTATTTAGAGTAGTCATCATATCGTGTACTACTTATGGTGGAAATATTATGTGCTGTCGTTTGAAGGTCAAGTTTAATGTGTACCATAAATGGTTCGTGTTAAGGTGTTTCTTGACATCTTTTAGTAGAAATAGTATTAATATATTGTACATAACTTTAATAAAGAATATAAAATAAATAAATTTAGCTTAAGATTAAATTATATTAAATCGAACTTTAGTAGATCATAATTTAAAAAATAATTTAATATTTCTTTCAATTATATTCATTGTATTCAAACAAATTAAACTACCTTAAATTCTATTAAAAGAAAAAAAAAAGACCAACCTGTGGAATAATCAATCCAGCTATATTCAACCGTACTCTAGGATAACTTATTTCTCTAAATCTCAAATCTATTGCATTTATAAAACTAGCAATGTACTTCGATAATTCATTTATATTCTTTCCGTGAATTCTAAAAGTAACATAAATAGTTAATAGTCTCTCAATTAAAATTACTGGAAATTTATAGACCTGAATATTATTGTGTTATCATTAACTTACTTATAAGTTCTGTAATCCACGACAATTAATAATTGTGGATACACGGTCTTCGACGATTGACTATGTGTTGAGTGTCTGATGGACCATTTTTGTCTTCTTGCATTAGAAATTACAGACGTTATATTGTTTGACTGTAAAAATGATGGATTATTTGTAAATTGTACTCTTTTTGGATCTTCTTGTGAGTTACTTGAAAAATGGAAAGGAATGCCGGCGTCGTTGTTCGGATTGATCATCCATTGTTGTTCTGAAAAATTGTATTAAAAATTTAATAAAAATATCATACTATAACTTATATTTCACAACATTTGGATAGGTAATATATATATATATATATATATATATATATATATATATATATATATATATATATTGTAGAAATATCTATCGATCTTTTTGTACATTTAATTAAAGGGATAGATTTGAAAAAGGATTTTTATAAAAGGTTAGTTAATTGAATAAATAAATTAAATTATTTAATAGAATCTAATTTAAAAAGTGCAATCTTCTTGTATTTTACTAAATTTACAGGTTAACAAAAAAAAAAACATTAATAAAATATAAGCTTACTCATAGAAGTCCAATCATAACTATTATTCGGTAGACTATGGGATATAGAATTAGGTTGATTATTTTTTAGTCTAATAACGGCATGATGAGTTGGTTCAGAATGAATTTTGAAGAATCGATTATCGAAAAAGGATTTGAAATTTGCATTGAAACCATTCTGTTTTGAAAATTCTGCAAATTTTGGTAAAACTTCATTGTGAACACGAACCGGCAAAGGCCGAATGACGACATCATTTCCTATTGTTCCATCCTATGTGATATATTCATTAATAAGATTTGCTTTATCGTTGATTATCATGAACTAAGAGCACATATGCAAGTAAAAAATAACTTACGACATGGACTTTGTTTTTATCATCTTTGTAAATTGACACAGCAGCTTTATTTTTCATATCATGATATAATTTGAAACCTGGTGGTAAAGGCTGCAAGTAATTTTATATTAATACTATGTAACTTATAATTAAAAAAAAAAATCTTAGTTTTTCTTCAAATTAATAAAAGTATTTTATGAAAAGCTATAATTTAATTATAAATTTATCTATCTTTATAATTCCTGTAAATCAAAGATAAATTTTAACTTACATATTTTATGCGAGCGTACATGATCTTTGGCAATGGGGTTTCATTAATGTTATTTGTTTCTCTAGTATTTTTTGCTATGAAAACAGGGGTATTGCTTCCTAATAATACGTGATCATTCGATTCCAAATACAAAGTGTAGTTTCGATTAAAAGCTTGTAACTGAATTGTAGGTTCGGATTTGTAGAGTTTGGGTCTTCCTCCACTATATTCATGTTTATGATATATTGGTACTATTTCATAATCCACTTTATGTACTGCAATTAATAATTAGCGTATTAATATAAAATTTAATATTATAAAAATGTTTAGAGTATATTTCTATTTTTAAAATATATTTATTAATCATATTTTTTGTAAAAATTACTTAACACTTACCAGAATCATGTTTAACATTAAATACTGATTCTATTTCTTCTTTGGTCATATGTTCATGGAGCTAAAGAATAAAAAAAAATACATGTCATAAACAAAAATAATTTATTAAAGTTTAATAAATGTTAACAATTTCTTACCTTTTTTCCATGAACCGATGCAAGATAAATTGAGCAAAAAAGGGCCGCGATTGGCAAAAACATTTCGGATAAATTAAAAGCTAATATTGATAAAATATAATGTTTTTTTCCCCTTTAACGACTTTCTTATAGAAAACAATTCCTCGATTAAAAATCTCGTTTTGTAGTGATTATTCGACGTTACATTTTCTACTAAATAATATTCTATTAGAGCAACATTCTTTATATACGAAGAATTTGCACATGATTAATAAACGAAAAATATTTACTTAAAATTAATAAAACGCGACTTTGCGTCATCTATTGATCAGAAATTGTTATTTGCTTGACATATAGAAAACAGATAAAACAATCGTATTTCGCTCATAAAAACAGTCTTCGAAAGCCTTTCAAAAGACACAAGAATTTTTTATCAATTTTTTGTGAATCGTTTATAATATTACGCAGCATACGTCATTTGAATAACCTACTTAAAGATTCACTGAAAATACGTTCTAGATATATATTTTGTAACGCTACTTTGTCTATAAAAACATTATTCGAAAATTTTATGACACCTGCGTGTTGAAATCATAAAAAATAGAGATATCATTTTCCACGTATAATTACATTTTTTAATAATTTTTAAAAAAATTATTCGAAAATGTTAGGATACTTGCATGTTAAAATCGTAAAAAATGGAAATAAGATACGCTGAAATTATCAATTGAATTTTTTTTTTTTCGGAAATTTTGTAAAGTAAATTTATGAAAATTGGATAAACTTCCGAAAGTGTTCTATCTCAGATTTCTTTGTAACTTCGTATACCTACGTATTTTAATGCGCTGATTACGACTATCATAATGAAAGTTCAAAAAATATTTTCAATGAAAGTTGTAGATCTTATCGAAATACACCTTTTTTTGTGTATATATATATATATATATATATATATATATATATATATATATATATTTCTGTAGGAGTAATAGTTAATAGGATAAATAACAATAAACAATCTCGAGCACTAGAAAGCAGATCGGTGGTTTACATACTTAATAATTATACAGATTATACAATTTAGAGTTACGTTACAGTTATTCTTCACATATGCGTGAAATAACATAAGACTAAAGAAATAATTAGTCTATCCCCACCCCCATTTCTCTAAAATTAACAATCTATATAATGCCATTTTAGCAAACTTTTCCTATAAGAAGTATACCACATAATCTTAACAATTATGTAAGTTATTAGGCTGTTTAAAAAAATAATATCCGTCAATATTGGCATTGCATAATATGCACCACAACTTGATTGCCGATCGGATTACTATATCTCTAATAACCATACATTATCAATAATCCAATTATCCCAATATCCAAGAAATAAAGTATAATAACTTATTCTGAACTTTGCGAACTTTGGTAATATCTCCAATAACCCAATAACACACACGCACACGCATACGTATACACACACACATACACACACGCATACACGCATACACACGCACATGCACACATACATACACACGCACACGCACACGCATACACACACATACACACATCTGCAATCGGCCCTTTTCAGGGCCATATGATGTGCAAAATCCGACTGTCAACCTCCACGTGGTGCACATTGGGTTATGCTAATGACAGCGGTGTCACGGATCAAAATATTCATGAAAACATGGTTTTCATATTGAAAATTTAATTTGCGCATCAAAATACGTAGGAATACGAAGTTTCAAATAAATCTGAGATAGGACGCTTTTGAAAGTACACACATAAATGATGTTTATTGTCATTAAGGAAAATAGTTTGGTTTCATATTTTATCCAAGAGTGATACGAATTTTTTTAATAAAAATGTATATAATGCAATCATTACTCGTAATCATATCTATTGATACACTTATCATCTATTTTTTAAATACTTCAAACCTAATAAATTTTTGAAATTAAAAAAAAAAAAAAACAATAAATTTATGTTAACTTAAAGAGAAAAGCATAATTAATTAGAATTATCTTACTAATGAACACATTCACGTTCTTGTGCGTCAAATTTTTACGCTTTATTAGATATAGCAATCAACACCTGTACAAATCAGTTAAATTTTTTAAGCATAAATTATGAGTATATCAACCTCAGTGACTAACACATCGTTCAATAAGTCTCGAGACTAACAACGAAAACAACATTTTTTTTCAAAAATTATTTTTATTCATCAATATAATCTCCTTTTAGAGTGATACAATCTTTCCAACGCCTTTCCAACATTTCTATACCATGTTTATAGAAGGATTTATCCTTTGCTTCAAAACAGGCTTCAGTTTCGGCAATGACCTCCTCATTCGAGCCAAATTTTTTTCCCTGGAGCATTTTTTTGAGATTAGCAAAGAGCCAGTAGTCGCTGGGGACTAAATCTGGCGAATACGGGGGGGGGGGGGGGGGGGAAGCAAATCAAAGCCTAATTCGTTCAATTTTGCCATTGTTTTCATGGACTTGTGGCATGGTGTATTGGTGCAATCGCGGCACCCACTTGGAAAAAACCTTTTTCATGCTCAATTTTTCATGAAGGATTGTAAATACGCTTCCAGATGATATCTGTGTCATTTCTGCAATCTCACGGATCTTCACTTTGCGATTTTTCATTACAATTTTTAACACTTCACTCACATTTTCCTGTGTAACGGCTTCCAATGTGGCCTACCCGAACGTTCCGCATCGTTTGTGTCCGTACGACCACGTTTAAACTCAGCATACCAACGACAAATCGTTGGTTTGGATGAAGAGGAGTCCGGGTAATGTTTTTCAAGCCATTGCTGGGCTTCTACGGTGTTTTTACCCATTAAAAAACAATGTTTTATCAACACGCGAACTCGCTTTTTTCCATTTTTCAAACAAATTACAAAGTGACTTTACTCTAACCTCGATAACTCTGCTGTCTGTGATCCGATCGACGTGAAATTTTTACACGTTTCATGTAAAGGTTCGCACTCTATGGAAACGTGGCCAGTTTAGTACTACTAGCACCATCTCTGGGTTAGTCTCGGGACTTATTGAACGATGTGTTATCAAGCGAAAAAAAATATTCCTGGCCCGTAGATCGATTACCATACATTTTTTTTCTAAAATGATAAATCAAGATTGTTTTTGTTAATTCTAAAATTAATTTTGATCATTATATTTAAAACTGTTTGTCAGTATTAAACTAGCATGTTGGAGCAAGATTTATCAACATTTAGATAAATAGGTTAAGAAAATATCAAGCCATTAACAATTTATTAAATAAATGAGTTCAATAAATTTTATGCGTTAAAATAAATTATGTTTATTTCTTGATGAAAAAGGTAGGCATTTTATGCACTCTAAGACAAACAAGTAATACAAGTTTCATAAAATCGTTTAAATTTATTTTCAAATTGCCAATTATTGCCAATTTATTGGTATATAAAGTATACTACTATTTAATGTTTGGCAATGAAATTGGCCAATGCAAGTATAGAACTGTACAGTAGACAACGCATTTTTTGCATGCGAACAATTAAATAATCATACCATTAAAATAAATGATATATTAATTTTCATTTCTTAATTTCGTTATTAATCAATATCAGTGATTTTCATGCCCTATCTCAAAGTGAATTCTTAATTATTGAAATTGCTTGTATGTTTAAAAATTTTTAATAAAAAGAAAATTATGGTAAGTATTGGTTGTCGTTTGAACATATTTTTCTGTGCTCTCTTCATGTATTATCAATTTATCGAATATTAGTATGGCACCTGTGAGTAACTTATCAAAAAGAATATTTAAAATCAGCATTTATGACTCTCGAAAGTTGCGAAATCAAATAATATTGCTAAGTATTTTCTTTTTTATCAATATATTTTTTTTTTAACGATAGCTGATCATCAATGTTGTTATATATAATATGCTAATGAATATCTACATACATGTGAATACAACAATCTTTTAAATACAAAAAAATTATCGTTTTCGTTGTTATTAAAAAATATGAAAAAATATAATTAATAATTAATTTTCATAAACATACTTTCAAATTTTCTTTAATTTTAAAATATTTTAGACTAAAGAAAGCAATAAAATATAATACCGCTAAATATCATTTTTCTTTTTATTAATGTATTTTTTGACCGCTACCTGGTCATCATTTACTTATCGGATTAATAAAAAGTCATTAAACAAATTTCTACGCACTAAAGTTGTGAAATCTATTTAATGTTGTTAAGTATTTCAATATTTGTGTCGAACACATTTATTTTATAATTTTAGTTAATACTAAAAAATATTATTTTATATTTTTTACAATTTTCTTTTGAAATGTTACTTTGAATTTAAATATCAAAGTATACAATATATCATCAATGATGTGAGATGACTTCTTTTTACTCTTACATTTATTTAATTTTTATTTTAATTCAATTCAATAATTTACATATAATTTCATATTATTTTCGTACGATAGTAGGAAGTTGCTTCGAATGAAACCACTGAAATCAAATAATTCTTTTAACTATATTTTTCTATATCTTTTATGCTATATTCTTTTACAACTTATATATTTCATAAAAAGTTATTTGTGAGATGTAATTAAAACCATACTTGCCGGACACTTGTAGAGTATATGGTGATGCTCGCAGTAATTTATGTGATCAACATATATTTTTAGATACTGTAATAGTTTGTCTACGTTTGAAATTAAACAAGTAGATGGTAATGCTCTTGGTAATTTATATAATCAAGATATATTTTTAGATACTGAAATAGTTTATGTTATAACTGAAACATGATTGGGTACGAATTACGAATAATAAGATTCCAATCTTTCAGCTATACTTTCTATGTATACAAGTACATTTACAATATACAAAAATGACATAGCATTGTTATGCTAATTTTTTCCTCAATAAATATTAAAGAAAAAATAAAAAATTAACATGATTTCATATCTTGTTGTATATTTGTATGATTTTAAATATATATATATATATATATATATATATATATATATGTAAAAAAAATTATTAAAGTTTGTCAATAACAATTTTTTCACATTTGATAATTTTTCATTTGAAAAATAAAGCACTTCATAATTTAAATAGAAATAGAAAAATATAATTATTAAATCAAATGTTCATTTATTTTTTATATTCTATATATTTTATTATTTATATTTTCCACCATTACACTCTACAAGTGTACGGCAAGTATGGTTTTAATTACATGTCACAAGTAACTTTTTATGAAATATATAAGTTGTAAAAGAATATAGCATAAAAGATATAGAAAAATATAGTTAAAAAAATTATTTGATTTCCTACTATCGTACGAAAACAATATGAAATTATATGTAAATTATTGAATTGAATTAAAATAAAAACTAAATAAATGTAGAGTAAAAAGAATCATTTCACATGATTGATATTTTGTATACTTTGATATTTCAATTCAAAGTAACATTTCAAAAGTAAATTGTAAAAAATATTAAATAATATTTTTTAGTATTAACTAAAATTATAAAATAAATGTGTTCGACACAAATATTGAAATACTTAACAACATTAAATAGATTTCACAACTTTAGTGCGTAGAAATTTGTTTAATGACTTTTTATTAATCCGATAAGTAAATGATGACCAGGTAGCGGTCAAAAAATACATTAATAAAAAGAAAAATGATATTTAGCGGTATTATATTTTATTGCTTTCTTTAGTCTAAAATATTTTAAAATTAAAGAAAATTTGAAAGTATGTTTATGAAAATTAATTATTAATTATATTTTTTCATATTTTTTAATAACAACGAACACGATAATTTTTTTTGTATATAAAAGATTGTTGTATTTACATTAGCATATTATATATAACAACACTGATGATCAGCTATCGTTAAAAAAAATGTGTTGATAAAAAAGAAAATACTTAGCAATATTATTTGATTTCACAACTTTCGAGAGTCAAAAATGCTGATTTTAAATATTCTTTTTGATAAGTTACTCACAGGTGCCATACTAATATTCGATAAATTGATAATACATGAGGAGAGCACAGAAAAATATGTTTAAACGACAACCAATACTTACCATAATTTTCTTTTTATTGAAAAAGGTTGTATTTAGATTTCATAAATTGGGTAAAATATACATCAAATTATAAAATATTATATTAGATTTATTATGAAAGTAATCTGTGAAGAATGATTGCACTACATGATGCATTAGTTGTATAGATAAAAGAAAATGAAATTTTAAAAAGTTGTAAAATTTTGTAGAATGTTATAAAATTAACGTTTGTTCTAAGAAAAGAATGTAAATATTTCGAGAAACTTTTTTTTGGCCATTGTTTTTTTTATAATTTTATCATTTTTATATTTTACAAAAGGTTTGTGTAAAAACTTTATAAAAATAAATTGAATTTTAAGAAATATAATTTTGATATAAATTTTATTATAAAAATAAGTTGAATTTAAAGTAATAGATAATAATCATGTACAAATTGTTTTGTAATTTCATGTACAAAATAACATTATATTAATTTATAATAAAAATATTGATAAAATTGAATTTATATTTGTGTTGATAATTGAAAGATTTGATTTATATTTGCGTTGTTGATAAAAAAATTTAATTTATATTTGTGTTGATACAAATTTATAAATATAAAAGAAATATAATTTTTATAAATTAAATACATGCAAATACTTGCAATATATTTTATATTACAAATTATTTTCAAATTGTATTATATAATAAAATCAATTAATTATTTAATATAATACATAAATTATTTAATTAAAAAAAATAAACTTTTGATCATATTGTTTTACAAATTTGAGTGAAAATAAAAATTTAATTTAAAAAATAATTTTAATTTATTGGTATTTAAAAATAAAATAATGATATTCTAATGAAATAAACATTAATTTACTTCTAGCAAGAACATAGAGAATTGGAAATGACTTGGCACAAAATTGTAAATTTAGCGGCAAATAAGAAATAAGTGATTAAATATTTAATAAAATATATTTTTATAGCCAATTGTTTACATTAATTATTTATCATCACAACTAATCTTCATATAACATTAATAAGTTCGAATTTGTAGGAGTCAAATCGATCTATGTTCCCAGTTTCCATGAAATTTATCAAAATATCTAATTTATATATCTGACTATTTTCTTTTTTATTTTTATTTTTGAGTACAAAAGTTTGTTTAACTTTATCTAATGTGAATTCTAAAAAATATATTTATAAATAATCAAAAGAAATTAATCATTGAATTTAAGAAAAATTTTTTCTTACCATTACTCATTTTAAGTTTTAAATCTTTTTGATTAATTAAATAATCACACTTTTGTTAAACAAATAATTGATTGTATTTGATAAATTCTGAAACACCTCCAATCCAGAAAAGGCTGAAAAAAGTACAATAATAAATGTTCGTATACCATGCCATAGATAGAGATCATACAGTGCAAAAGTAAATGAAACAATATTTTTAAACTTTAAACTATTATGTATGATCATGAGCAAAAAATATGTAGCAAAGAATAAAAAAAAATGATTGCGAAACAAATACAAAGGAACCTAGTAAGGTGTCATAAGACTTGCAATTGATTGTGTTATTAATATATTATTGATTAAAAACCCAAAAAAAAATTTTATTATAACTTTTTAGACGAATAATAAAAATAATACAATAAAATAATAAAAATTTATTAATATTGTAGGTACAAACTATTAATAAAATTAGAAAAATATATAAAATTACTTGAATAACTTTTTAGACAAATAATAAAAATAACACAATAAAATAATATAAATTTATTAATATTGTAGATATAAACTTTAATAAAATTAGAAAAATATATAAAATTACTTGAATTTTTTTCTAAGTGAATATTCAATAAATAAGCAGACTAATGAGTGAATTTTATAACTTTAATAAACTAAATTTTATTATTATAAATAAAAATAAATTTATAGTTATCTTCATTATTGAAAAAAAGTGCACTTACCCGATAACCATTGCTGTACATCTAAATAAAGCTAAATTAAGTTAACCACAACATCTTTTTCTCACTGTTGTAACACCAAATTCGACTCCTTTCTTTTGTAATATTTCACTTATTTCATCTAATAATTCAGTAGGAAAAGGACCATCAGCAACTCGAGTTGTGTAGGCTTTAACTACTGCAACAATTTCTCCAACAACTGTAGGTGGAAATCCAAGACCAGTACAAACTCCATCAATACAATCAAATACTTTACAATCAAATATAGTATAATATTATCAGCTCTAGTACTGACAACAGAACGACCAATTTTTAAAAATTGTTCTAAAGAAATGTTCTTTCATGAAACCCAAGCGGAAATAATCACGTGTATATAAATGTTATTAACAAAAAGTAATTCTTCATAATGATTATTAGCTTTTATTAGGTAATATTAAAATCTTATAAGGTGTGGATTTTGGACTCTAATAATAGTCAATAATGTATATTAATGTTTCGAAGTCTTTATCGTCATTTTATAAATTTAATAAATGTTTATAAGATTTTTATAGATTTTTATTTTTAGGAAATGTCCTTACAAACAAAGATGCAATAAAAGCTAAAATATAAATAGTTATTAGCTTTTAGAACGGTTTCATATTTCTTTTTCGTGTAAAAACCAAGAAGCTAATCATTATAATGATTGTAAGTAGTTGATGGAACCTTTTAAAATACTTTTTTAAAACCTTTATAAAAACTTTAGTTAAGTATTTTATGTATTTTAGAATTTTATTTTTATTATGATTATACATATTTTTACGGAAAAAAACGCAGAAAAGGGTTTGACCTACGGTGGGATCGAAAATCCGGGTCCTTCGCATTATAAAGCAGACGCCCTAAACATTACGCAATGCAACGCTTGTAGAACTAAGATTTAAATTTGAATCATAAGTTGCATAGCAATCCATATACACTTGTATTAATTTTACATTTAAAATTTCTTCTATAGTGTAAAGTATTTTTTTAAATTAAGAAATAATTAAAAATTCAATATATTTAAATTGTAATTATATCTTAATTTAAAAAAATACTTTACACTATAGAAGAAATAGTAGACATAATTAATAACCCCTTGATTGTTTTCGTTTTAAGCACAATTATTTCATGTTTATTTATTATTTACTTGAATAATGCCAACAATAAACACTTTTAAGTAAAAGTATAACATTTTTAATTTTTGAATAGTATCAATACGTATTTAATTTGTTTAATACTATCAATAAATTATATATACATATATACATAGGTTTGTTAAAATCTTTAAAAAATATAACCTCTAAAATGGTATATATAAATCGAATCAATACACAAATAACCTCTAAAATAGTACATATATATATATATATATATATATATATATATATATATATATATATATATACATATATATATATATATATATATATATATATACACACACAAATAGCTTCATTTAAAATTATTTTAAAATATAGTATGTATGTATAATATATTAGGTGTAGTTAAAAGAAATCCATTATTTTTGCATTAAATTGAAAGTTTTATTTAGCATAGATAGAATGATACGATTCAGGTCAAATATGCACCGTTTTGTTCGATAACTTGTTGCCATTTTGGAGGTAATTTCATAATGCCTCTCTCGTAGAAACCCTTGTCCCTATTGTCAAAAAACTTGGACAGTCGATTTTCACAATCTTCTCTTGAGGCGAATTTTTCACCTGCAAAATCATTCGTCATAGACAGGAACAGGTGGTAATCATTTGGTGCCAGGTCCGGACTATAAGGTGGATGCATAAGAACTTCCCAACTAAGCTCCCGGAGCTTCTGGCGAGTCACTATCGATGTATGCGGCCTGGCGTTGTCCTGATGGAACACAATTCCTCTTCTATTGGCCAAAGCTGGCCGCTTCTGGGCGATTGCTTCTTTCAGACGGTCCAATTGTTGACAGTACAGGTCCGAATTAAGAGTTCGGCCGTAGGGGAGCAGTTCATAGTAGATGATTCCCTGCCAGTCCCACCAAATACACAGCAAAACCTACCTGACTATCAATCCTGGCTTGGCCATCGTTTGCGCCGGCTCACCGCGATTTGACCACGACCGTTGTCGCTTGACGTTGTTGTAAGTGACCCACTTTTCATCACCAGTAACCATCCGCTTCAGAAATGGATCGATATTGTTGCGATTCAGCAGCGATTCGCAGATGGAAATTCGGTCCATGAGGTTTCTTTGCGATAACTCGTGTGGCACCCGTACATCGAACTTCTTTTTGTATCCAGCCTTATTTAAGTGGTTCCAAACGGTATTTTGTGCAATGTTTAGCTGCTGGGCAATCAAAACAGTGCTTACGTGACGGTCGGACTCAACGATTTCCATTATTTTATCGACATTTTCGACAATCGGCCTTCCAGAGCGTGGTGCATCTTTGACGTCAAAATTACCGGAACGAAATCGACGAAACTAAAATTGCGCGTGATTGGCTGTTACAGTATCAGGACCATAAACACTATTCACATTTTCAGCTGCCTGGCTTGCGTTTTCGCCTTTATCGAAGAAAAACTGTAAAATATGGCGTATTTTCTTTTTGTTGGTGTCCATCTTTGACGCGTGCTAAAAAAATACTGAGTCAAGCAATCACAAAACTGTATTAGAAGATTTTTTAGTACGAAATCTTATCTTTCTAACGCCATCTAGTGTAACCCGATCGCATTTTTACAGCGTTTTACAACGGGAGGTACAGATTACTAAACCCATCTATTGGCAAAATAATGGATTACTTTTTACTCCACCTAATATATATATACACATTTATTACAAATATACTATTGGGTGTGCAACTTTGCTTCCGCCGTTTTTTTCCGAAATTCGAGGCTTTATTGTAAAAAACTGGTTATACATTTATGATTCAAAGTATTGCCCATCGCTGGCCACTACTTTCTCCCATCTTTCGGGCAGCATACGAATCCCGCGTTGAAAAAACTGGTCATCTTTCAAATCGATCCACGAATCGATCCAATTTTTTACTTCTTCATAAGACCGCAAGTGCTGGTCAGCCAGGCCGTGTGCCATTGATCGAAACAAGTGATAGTCCGAGGGAGCAACGTCTGGAGAATACGGCGGGTGGGGTAGGACTTTCTATTTCAAAGTTTAGAAGTATGTCTTGACCACTTTCGCAACATGGGGTCGAGCATTGTCATGCTGTAAAATCACTTTATCATGTCTCTCGTTGTATTGCGGCCGTTTGTCTTTCAATGCTCGGCTCAAACGCATTAATTGCGTTCGATAACGATCGCCTGTGATTGTTTCAGTCGGTTTTAACAACTCATAATACACTACGCCAAGCTGGTCCCACCAAATACTGAGCATGACCTTGGAACCGTGAATATTTGGTTTGGCCGTCGACGTGGAAGCATGGCCGCGATATCCCCATGATTTTCTGCGCTTGGGATTATCGTAGTGAACCCATTTTTTGTCCCCAGTCACAATGCGATGCAGAAATCCCTTCCGTCTTTGCCTTGCAAGCAGCTGTTCACAAACACACAAACGCCGTTCAACATCTCTCGGCTTCAACTCGTACGGCACCCAATTTCCTTGTTTCTGAATCATTCCCATGACTCTCAGGCGTTTTGAAATGGCTTCTTGCGTCACTCCCAATGAGCCTGCCAATTCTTGTTGCGTTTGACACGAGTCTTGATCAAGTAATGCCTCCAATTCTGCATCTTCGAAAACCTTCTTTCTTCCAACGCCATGCTGGTCTTCGACGTTAAAATCGCCGTTCTTGAAGCGTTGAAACCACTCTCGGCACGTTCTTTCACTAATTGCGGCCTCACAATAGGTATTTGAGAGCATTCGATGAGCCTCAGTCGCAGATTTCTTCATATTAAAGCAGAAAATTAAAACCTCCCGCAAATGACGAGAATTTGGCTCGTAAGCTGACATGTTTAATCGAGAATAACTTTATGATGCAGACACAAATCGACTAATATTTCGATGGCGTTATGTTTACAAATACCTAAGCTTATTGTATGACATCTATGATCTATTTATTTCAACTACCACTTACCGCTACAGCCATCTATTGCAAAACGGCGGAAGCAAAGTTGTACACCCAATATTTATATTTTATTTTAGTATAGTTAGTATATATATACATATAAAGAGATGATGAGATATTTTAGTATAGTTAGTATATATATACAGGGTGCGTACGGTATTTGAGGACAACTTGAGAGTGAAATTAATTAGCTTGTATTTTTAATAAAATTTAATGCAATTTTAGGAATTTTTTATACAACGTTAAATTAATATATGGCTATAAAGTTATTCAATAAAATCGCCATTAGCAGCAATAACCTCTTCGATCCGGGTCCGGAAACGATTACATGCCCGAATCAAATGCTCCTTGTTCATATTGACCATAACGGCATTAATAGCAGTCTTCAGCGAAGAAGTGGTGTTATAAGGACGCTTATTGGTCTCACGCACAACTACGCCCCATACGTAATAATCCAAAGGATTAAGGTCTGGGGAGCTAGGTGGCCATAGGTTCGGTGTTATGTGGTCATGAAAATTTTCGGCCATCCAATCTTGTGTCGCCATCGCTTTATGTGAAAGAGCAGAGTCTTGTTGAAAAATGTATGGTCTGCCTCCACTTACATTGTCTATCCAGAGTGTCACGACCGTCTCCAAAACCTCGATGTATGCAGCAGAGTTCACTCGAAGTCCTTGAGTAAAAAAGTGTGGTGGCATAACATGTCCTTCGTTGCTGACAACACCTAAAACCATAACAGTGGCTGGAAATTTTGTGTGCATAACAACAGGAACCTCCGTAGGATTTGAACATAGCCATCTGTCATTTCTGCGATTGGTCTTTTGATCTTGGTCAAAATTTTTTTCGTCGGAAAAAAACCATAACATTTTGGGCGCCTCAGGGTGTTTGATTTTGTTTAATAGACGTTTTAATCAGAGAACTCTCTGTTCCCGTGTTCGTTTCGACATGAACTGTCCTCTGCGCATCACGTAAGACTTATATCGAAGGTCTTCGTGGACAACTCTACGAATAAGGCGCTCAGAAACATGAAGCTCACTCGCAAGGACCCTCATTGATTTTGAAGGGTCCTCGTCTATGATCGCTTGCACTTGCTCTAAAAATTCTGCAGATCGGACAGTGTCAGAACGTTGTTCGTGCTTTTTGCGTTTTGCAACCGATTCTGTATCGCCTCCTGATGCTTCCAATTCACGGCGAACCTTATGCACGAATGAGCGGGCGCAATTACGAAAATTAGAGATCTCTAAATCTGTATGGTTCGCACATATAGCGACGATGACAGCATGTTTCTTCATTTCTTGAGTGATGTTGTAGTCCGCCATTTCTTATCTGAAAAGGAAAAAAAATTAAAAAAATAATTCGCGAAGTTATAGTCACATTTATGCATGTCCTCAAATACCGTACGCACCCTGTATATATACGAGGTCTGGCTATTAAATAACGAGACTGCGCGCCTAGAGGGCACCGTAGAGGGGTGGGGAAAAAAACGAGTAGTGCGTTGGGTATCTAGATATCTTGTCTATGCACGTACCAAAACACGTTCTCGTCACTATTATTGTATTTGTGCAGTAGCGGTTTGAACTGAACGTGTTTTTTTCTCGTGCCAAAAACCATGTGTGACGAAAAACAGGAGCAACGTATCAATCTCAAATTTCTCGTTAAATTGAAAAAAACTCCGACTGAGTGCTGTAAATTGTTGCAAGAGGCCTATGGGGACAATTCTCTATCTCGTGCGCGTGTTTTTGAGTGGTGTAAGCGCTTCAGTGAGGGCCGAGTGAGCACTGAAGATGACCAACGCCCAGGTCGCTCTGTCACTGTTTCAACTCCGGAAACAGTGACCAAAATCAACCAAATTGTGCGTGCAGATCGTCGAATGAGCATCCGGATGATTGCCGAGGCTGTAAATGCCGATAAAGAAACGGTTAGACAAATTTTATACGAGGAATTACACATGACAAAAGTCTGTGCGAAGTTGGTGCCAAAAAACCTGACTCCTGACCAAAAGCTCTTGCGTCAACAGGTCTGCTCAGATTTCATTAAAAGGTTAAAAAAAGATTCCGGACTGATGAAAAACATTATTACTTGCGACGAAACGTGGATTTTTCAATACGATGTTGAAACAAAGCGGCAATCGATGCATTGGAAGACGCCTGAATCGCCCAGAATCAAAAAAGCAAGGATGTCCAAATCAAAATTCAAGGCAATGTTGATTGTTTTTTTCGACATTAACGGTATCGTGATGACTGAATGGGTTCCAGAGGGTCAGACTGTCAACCAGACTTACTATTTGTCAGTTTTGGCAACACTGCGAGAACGAGTTCGTAAGAAACGGCCCGAGTTGTGGAAGAACAACTCGTGGATTTTGCACCAGCACAACGCACCTGCCCATAACGCGCTATCTGTGAAGCAGTATTTGGCCGGTAAGCGCACTCCAGTGCTCGAACACGCGCTGTACTCGCCAGATTTGGCACCGTGCGACTTTTTTTTGTTTCCGAAGATAAAATCTGCTTTGAAAGGGACCCGATTTGAGTCGATGGAAGCGGTAAAGGAAAAAACGGCAGAGCTCCTAAAGGCCCTCATCAAAGAAGACTTCCAGCACTGCTTCGATCAATAGAAAAAACGTATGGAAAGGTGTGTGGCGAGGAAAGGGGAGTATATTGAAGGGGAGCATTCGAATGTAGAATAATTTTTATAATAAAACCCTTTTTCGTAACCAGTCTCGTTATTTAATAGCCAGACCTCGTAGATGACGAGATATTTTAGTATAGTTAGTATATATACATATAAAGAGATGATGAGATAAAAACAAGAGATTATCTTGTTCAGATTATCTTATCTTAATATGAATCTAGATATTAGACGAAATGCTTGAAGAGCGATTTGATGAAAATTTGGGGGCGCATATCGTATCTTCGTAACGAATGCACGAATGTTAATGCCTTTTTTTTTATTTGAAAGAACATAAAAAATAAGCAAAGGTGATAGATTACATTTTATTAAATATTAAAATGTATAATTAAAAAAAATTTTTTAATTTTTTCATTCATCAATTTAATGTATAAATGGGTGCGCCAGGCACCCGTGGTTAGTACCAATACTTACCACGGGGTGCTGGCACGCCCCTTGATGTCGCCTATTGCTTGCAGTTTAGAAAAAGTTAGATATATATATATATATATATATATATATATATCGATAAATAAATTATTGAAAATGAAGAGAGTTGATTAATTAATAAATAAATAAGTTTCCGTGTGTTTATGTGGAACAAAGAAACGTTAAAATTTGCACCAATAATCATGTATTTTAAAAATAATTGATTCAAAGCGAATTTTATTATCAATGATCAAGCAATTATTCTTATTTTTTATTTGTATATCTTGTAATATTTAATAAATGTGTTGTTACGATATCATTTTAATGTTTATTCATTATATATAAGGTAATATAGAGTATTTGTCGTTAATCTTAACAAAATAAAAACTTTCGATGTATATTAATGTATGCGATTACAAGTATATTCTTTACTTAAATATTACTATTATACAATTTTTACAGTTAATTGATAACAGTTAATTGAAAATTTTTCCTTGATTTGTAAGTTTTTTTTTTTTTTTTTTTTTAATTAGATAATTTCTTCCTTAAAGTGATTATGTAAAAATTACTATATTGAAACTTAAGGGATTACTAATTTATAATTGTTTCACTAATTCATCATAAATCTATTTATTGCTCTAAATAAGTTTTTTTATTGATTATGATTAATATTAATCAATTTTTGCGGAAAAATCCAATGGTATTATCGAAAATTATAAATTTCTTATAGGCTTTAATATTGCAACGGTACGTTTCATGATACACCGATTTTTGAATAAATAGTCGTTTCGCGCCAGTCAGGAGCGGCAAAACCTCGCTGACTGCCCCTAGCTTCGGTAGGGCCGTACAATAAGCGGGTCGACATAAACACGTGCTCAACTTTTATATAAATGTAAATTAACAAATCACGATTATATTCGCTGCCCTTTTATAATCAAAATTAAATATAAAAAATAATAAGAAAAATTTATTTTTGTTAAATAAAATATAAGACTTTATAAATTAAAATAAAATATCGAGGATAATTAGTATACGAAAATATGTATATAGAAAAGGATAGACTATGCCCTGCGCAATTAGACATGTAAACAATAGCTAAATAGATCAACACGCACAAGCCGCCTAAATTACAATTAAAGGTGGGAAGTCCTCGATCGGCCTATATAACGCGCAGCCAAGCTAGAGCAGTCACTCAGTCCTTCGTCGAGGTCTCCCAAGGAGCAGGCCAGGGTGAGTCTAAAGGGGAATAGCTCTTTGTTCAATCCCGAGTTGGGTTGATCGGAGCTTGTTTCCCGCAATCTACCTTAGTTTGCAGAGCGTACAGCTATCCTTCAATCTTTCTACGGGTTGATTCAAGTTGCATGCCTGTAGGCTATATCCTGGGTTGCAAATTCTATCTTAGTAGTCTAGAGGACGACTCTGTCTTTTCAATCCCGAGTTGGGTTGATTGGAGTTGTTTTCTCCCAGGGAATTTTTTGGAAACTCCTCTTATTTTTTCAATCCCTCGTTGGGTTGATTGGAGCTGTTTCCTATAAAGTAGTTTAGAAGAGCGACGCGCGGACTAATACTCCACCTCCGAGATAGAAGTTTTTTGTCGAGTCAAAGATAGATAAGTCGGGCCTACCTCCGTGAATACTAGGTGCACCTAATATATGACTTTTCGAATGTAAAATCGCGATTTATTGAGTAGATTTGCATGCACATAGTTTACGTCCCGAAAAAAAGTATTATGAATATGTATCTAGCGTTAAGTTACCCATATTAAAGTTTCTTTATTTTTATATATATTCGTCTTATTTATTTATTTCTCCTCTCCACGTCCACTTGTGTCCACACAAAGAACAAAGTCAACGTCCCTCATAAAACGTACGTTGCAATATACTAAAAACAATTCCTGAACACTTTGATATTAATCTTTATTTTGTTATAAAAAAAAAGAAAAATCGAATACGTTTTACGTTAAAAAAACTTTATTATCTTATTGATGGAGCGCTTACATAAGGCTGTGTGCATCGGACAGCACCAGGCGATAGCTTTAAATTGCTTTAATTTCTTTCCTATCAAAGTGTCCAGAAAGTTTTTTTTAAGAAATTAAGAAGAAGACGTTGTGCTTTATTTTGACATAAAAAATCGAAAATCGTATGTGCCTTTCGATTAAAAAACCCAATTTGTTTATAAAAAATTATTGTAATTTTTTTTTTATATAAAATTTTTGCATCAAATTATATATTTTTTAAACGTTCAATATTATTGCCGTTATTAAGAAAAAAGATTATGTGATTCAGATAATTAGTATTCGAGATATAACGGTTTAAAAATTTTACTCCCTTTTTTTTTTAAATGCGCATAATTTTTTTAAAAATTAATATTTTGAACTGATACTTGGCATGAAATCTTATTTTAATATATACTAAAAGTATACAATTTAAAAAAATAAATAAAACTTGACTCCGTAATGTACCAAGAATTCATTGGAACATCCCCTTTATTTAATGAACACACTTGGTTATTATGTGATTTACAAATTTTTAATTGCCCATAACTTTATAGATATTATTTTTCTATATCTATTTAAAAGTTTAATGAAATAAATAAAGATTTTAAAGATTGATAAATTTCGTAACATTTTAGATAAATAACGTAATATTTTTCAGATTGTTATTGCGTACAGCAGTGAAATCAAAAAAGATTTTGATTAGCGAAAGACAATAAAGGAGTTATTTAAAATCAATTGAAAAGGAATAACAATAAATTTCGATAAATCATTTAACGTATAACAATTTTTTTATTTTGTATAGTTTTACGATATGCGATAAAGTCTTACACTGCTTTTACACAGATGATAATTCTCGAGAATTTCTGTGTCAGCTGAAAATATAAATCACAAGAAAAATATCAAGAGCAAGAAAAAAATGTACGTGTGTGTATATATATCAGTTCAAATACAGTATACATCATCTTGTAGAATAACAATCAACAACGTCAACGAACGAGTCGTCGAAAGTAGTCTCTCCCTTTTCGTCGTTAAATTAATTGCATAAAATTTTTTAAATGCACGACAATTGTCATTTCCAATGCGCGACTTTTACCGTATGAATAAAAATGATATATATTCATCAAAGTCGCGCTTTGGCGTTAAGTATTGTCAAACGCATACTTCTTTCTTGAATTCTTTTTTATCGTTTTATGTTTTCAAAAAGTTCTCACTAAAGATATGCTCAAGACTACTTTCATATTCGATCGAGTACACAATTGTTTTATACATCGATAAATTTGTCATTTTTCGTTCTTCTCGAATTCAACGAACTTGTCATGTCTATAATGTGTGTGTGTGTGTGTGTGTGTGTGTATTATTGAGTGTATGTTTACGCGTGTGCGCGCGATCGAAAGAAGAATGAAAAATGACATTGAATCGAGAGCTGCGTCATCGTTTTGAAGATAAATATACGTGTCTGTTGTAACGAATTTTGTCACTCTTACGAAACATTGGTATTTAATAATATAATTGGGTATCAAATCAACGAATTTCATTGATCATTAAAGAATGTACTTCATCGAAAATTTTCGTAACGAAATAAATTCAGCCGTTCATTTACACTTGATCGATATTTTAAAACAATAATTTTTAATCAAACAACCGAGCAAACCGATCAATCATACGCAACGTCACGTCACGTAAGCTTTATCTTTCCGCGGATGTTTTTCATAACGAGACTCATCGCCGTGGGGGGCTGAGGAAGCTCTAAAACATACGATGATAAAATATTATAATTGATAATCGATACGAAAGTAGATCGCACGTATTCTATACATTTTACGTTTATTTTATTTGTTTATCGTTGCTTTTGTTTATAATTGTTTTGTCGTTTTAACTTCTTCTTCTTCTTCTTTTTCTTTTATCTTCATTTTTTTTTAATTATTTTTAAATTTTTTTTTTTTTTTTTTTTTTTTAACGTTTCTTCAAGACAACACCGCGCAACGCTCAAAGGATCTTTTGATACTTGAGACTGTAGTAAGCGCGGGTGTGGTAACTATAGTGTCGGACCTTGGGTTTGCAGTCGAGGAGGTCGCGCATATCGGCGGAGCGTTTGTGGCTCTTGTCGACGTTCAATTCGTCGTATGTCCTCATCGCTCGTTCGGCCCATTCTTGAGCGCGAGGTGTCTCGCGGCTTATTCCTCTGTTCCTCTTGTTCATCCAATCGATCACGTCGTTGTAATAGTTTTGTCTAGAAATGAAAATTTTACATTTTTAATGATTTTTACTATCGTTGAAATTTCTTTTTTTTTTCAACGAAACTGATTAACTTTTTATCAAACTGATACTTAACTATTTTATAAAAATCATTAATTTCTAATTACAAATTAATCAAAATTATTATAATTAGTATTAATTTGTTTATTTTCAATATACAAATTATGTGTAAAAAAAAAATAATTTTGATTACTCTTCATTTTACTTATAAAGTTAAAAAAAAAAAAAAATCACTATTATCATCAATAGTTGATCTAAATCTTATATAATAAATATTAATCAAGGCAGATCAACTTGTATTTATTTTTATCGTCAACCTAAATACTTTTAATACATTGTTGCTTTGTCTGTCAATGCAAAACTTCATCGTATAAATTTTGCGTAGCTTTGTTATTTTGCTCACATCGAAATCGTGAAGAGCGTCGAAAAGGTTTATTTGATATTTAATATTTTTCCATCGCGACGTAAAAACATAATAATAGTAAAATTAAAAATACGTATTCCAAAGTCAGCTTGAACGACGGCTCCTTGCTCGCTCACCTGTAATTGTAGAGATAACGATAATTAAGATAAAGCGGCCGAACCCAGTGTAAGGTATAATGCGGAGGATCGGCTTTGGGTAAATTAGCCGCCCTCCAGTTCCAAGTTTCACCGGTGGCAGCAGCGGCGACTGCCGGAGCCACCTCTCCACCCTCGGCGGCTACCTCTTCCGCTGGTGTTTCGTCAATATCCCATGGCGCTGGCTCGTCGTCCCACATGTTGCTTTAACGTTATTACCTGCAAGCCAACGATCGGAGGGGGAGGGCGTTAAGTTTTACGTGGTTGTTGTTACAGCGAGAAGTAGAGAAGGGAGGATCAACGAACGCTCGCGCGCGCGCACGTGCGTAGACAAGCCCGCGCGGGTGGAACGATATCGGCCGATCGGCTAAATCGGGTGTTCGAAAACTCTTGGCGAGGCGCTTAAGGCACGGCTATTTAAGCGTTTATTTGACCTCGATTGTCTCTTTGTTCCTTTGGCGCGTTTACTTCGTGGGATTTGCTTTTGATTTGCGTTTGCCATCTTTTTTTTTCTTTTTTTTTCTAGCGATAAACAACGATGCACGTATGGATGGGTGATTTTAAATTATTTTTACTTCGTTGCTTGATGTGGTAACGGATTTTTTTTAGCGCGTGGATCATATATGCTTTAACTTTTTTGTGTGACTAAGTCTTATTTTTGAAGATTTAATTAAATAGTAGAAAAATGTCAAATGATTTATTTTAGAATAATAATAAAGGCTTTTTCACTTCGCTTATTTGTCTCATTTCACGAGTTCGATTTATTTTATATCGTACGTATATATAGTCTTTTTTTATGATAAATAAAAAGTAAAAAAGTATGCATTTTATCAAAATTATTTTAAAAATCAAATAAGTTTTAGTATGATAATAATATACTGTATTTTATTAAAATAACTATTTGATGATTTTATTTTTATCGGTTTACTTTTCTTATCGGAATATCAAATTTGTTTTAAAAATTGAGCTTCACAAAATAACACCGTCGTATTGATTAATAAAAATAACGAAATAAAGAATAATAATTTTTACATCCTTTTGTCAATTACTCATGAAAATTAACAGTCAAATTTTGTAATTTTAGATAAACACTTTGAAAAAATGAACTTTTTCTACGTCCACTGCTATTGAATATTTTCACGATATTTTACAAACAAACGCACACTTTGATTAACGAAGATATAAAATAAATCTATCGTCACTAGCTCACGAATGAAAACACTAACGAGTCGTACTTTCGCGAAAACATGGGTGAACGATAATAAGTAAAAATAAAATGGAAGAAACGATTTTAATGAACACACCGTACCTTGGGTACAAACACGAAAAAAGTATTAATTCAATGCACCAGCACTAACTGATACAAATCGTTGTTGTGATTTTTGATTGGACGACGAGTAGCTGAAAGGTGCCTTAACCACCGAACGAATTGACTGACTGAATAGCGGACCGCCGAGCGAGCTTTTATTTTAGCTTGGTAACAATTTCTTCGTTACCCCTCTACCAGTGAAAAAAGCTCCTCCACCGGCTAGTTTGTTTCTTTTTTCCTCGGGGTGGGGTGAGGGTGGGGGGGAGGGGGTGCGAGTTAGTTCATCCACGTGCGCGTGCACTACCTCGCTTAAGATTTTCACCCTGAACACACACACACACACATATCTCGAGCGAGTGGACCTTCGCCTAAGTGACCCAAGCACGTGTCTCTCGGAAATTTTTTTAATGACATGTGATGGATTTTTCTTTTTAGTAAGGTTGATCATTGATTGTTATACGTTGATCGCACGAAACGGAATTCATGCAAGTGTGGCAATTCGATGTGTTTTTCGCATAGGGTTTAGTTAGCGATTATTGAATTAACGAAAGAGTTGAATACAAAGTTGTACTTGCAAGCTATTTTAACGTTTAATTATGATTTTTTCAATAAAATTATAGAAATAGGAATCAAAACTTTTTTCCAAGATTAAATTTTTTCAAAGAAAATAATTTTGCCTTATTCTTGTCATAGTGAAATGGGCATACATTCTAATATGTAAAAATAATTCAATTCTCAATTTCTCGATCGACTTAGATATTCTTATTCTTACTCTGATTGATTATCCGTTGGAAAATATACAAAGAATGTTTTTAATATTTTATAAATTTTTCTTTAATTTTTTTATTTTATTAATTGTGTACACTTATTTAAAATACTAAACTTCACTAAAACTTTGGAAAATTTCCTTGTACCAATATCGAATATAAGGGCTATTATTTTGCTTGGGTTTTTACTAGCAAATTCGAATAATTTAGAGCTTATAAATATTGATAAAAGCTTATAAAATATTGTGATATAGGATTAATGAACTGGTTTATAATTGGAGAAGATTAACGGTCTATTGAAACGTCAAATTTTTCAAAAATTGTGTTGCGATCCACCCAAATATTTATCTCATTAATTGCATTATAGTTGATTATTTTATTATTTATTTAAATATTGACTTATGTATATAATCATTTTTTTTTTTTTTAAACATGTACATTTTGCCTATTATAATACATTTTTTAAAAATGAAGAGTATTTTATTATAATAAATTCTTACAAAAATAATAATAGTAGTGATAATCGTTTATTAATTATGAAAATACGAAGATAGTTGAGAAACGATAGTTATTTATAAAATTTTACTTTTGTATTTTGTTTATTGAGTTATATTTATTAATCTTGAAGATACTGGAATAGTGCAATACACATCAAAATTTATCAAGCAGTTTTTGATTTACCATCCGAAGCAGTAGTCTAGTATAAAAGTCCATAACTATACGAGTATAATGTTTCAATGGCATCATCTGCCTTTATTTTGAGTTTATTCTACCTATTAAGGAATTCTTTTAATTTTGTATAGTTATTAATAATTAATATATTTGATTTGCTTTCGATAAATACGAGGTGTGATCAAAAAGTAAGGTGACTTTTTGAATTTCGCGCGCTCTGTACACTAATTTCAAAATTTATTTTTTTTGTTATGTTGGTACACGTGTCCTTAACATATGTTGACAATATCAGCCATCTCGCATGTTCGTGTTGTTTACAACAAGCACAAAGAATAACTGTCTTCACACGTGCATGGCGATTTTTCGTCGAAAGCTCACACATCGTTGCTGGTTCGTAATTTTTTGGAAATAAAAAGTCACACGGAGCTAGATCTGGTGAATATGGAGGCTGGGACATGATTGTGGTGTTGTTTTTAGCCAAAAAATTACGAACCAGCAACGATGTGTGAGCTTTGTTCCATTTATTTAAACGACGAAAAATCGCCGCGCATGTGTGAAGACAGTTACTCTTTGTGCTTGTTGTAAACAACACCTTGTTGTAAACATGCAAGATGGCTGATATTGTCAAAATATGTTAAGGACATGTGTATCAACATAACAAAAAAAAAAAAAAAAAAATTTGAAATTAGAGTGTACAGAGCGCGCGAAATTGAAAAAGTCACCTTACTTTTTGATCACACCTCGTATGTCATGTAGATAAACTAATCTTTCCCTTCTGTATTGTTTTGTAACACCATTATTTCCATTGACTTTGTGTGTTATTTTAATATTCAAAAATAATAATTTTTTGAATGTTTAATCGTTCCCAATAATAATATCAATTTTAGATTAATTATTTTAAGCGAGTATAATATTTTATTATTAAATAAAACAAAAAGTTAAGTGTAAATGAATTAACCTAACAGATTTTCATAAGAATATGCTTACAGGAAGTAAATCGTAATAAAAGCGGTATCTTAAACAAAAATGAATCATGCGTTAATACGCGTATTTACGTTAAGATTTACGTTGATTTGTATAGCACGTGCAACCTAATTTAATTTGCAAAGTTCTCGTACTCAACGATTGAATGTTACTTTCCTCAATAATAAAATAAAGTATTCTTTTTTTTTATAATTTTAATAAACTGATTTTTAAATAAAATAAAAAAAAAAAAAATAGAAAGATAACTAAAAAAAGTTGGCGATAAATAAATGTCATCAATGCAATTCATTCGATTTCTTTAAGATAATCCGATTTAACCTTTACAGGGACAATATATTAAAAATATCATCAAGCAAAAACTTTGCCCAGAACATTCCAAGTGTCACTTGGCAGAATCATCAAGTGCTGTAAACAAAAAAAAAAAAAAAGAAGAAGTAAAAAAAAAGCCGATCTCGTAATTAATCGTAACCGAAAAAAAATCTCGCGGAGCTTAAGTTAAACCAAACCAAAAAAGAAAATATACATACGTTCGAAAAGAAAAAAAAAAAATATATATATATATATATCTACGCACGCGAACAATAGCTTCCCAATCGGATCTTGCACAAGAATCGAGTATGACACCTTACTCTGGTTTACTTACTATAAATCAAGCATTGCCGAGGGCGCACACGTCCCAAATTTAATGTCACACAAGCGTGCAATCGGCCGCGAAGGAGAAAGAAAGAAAAAAAAATATCCAAAGTCAATGATTAACGACGCTCGTGGCGTGTTAACTGTATACGTGGATCGTCGCGTCCGCTCGCATTCGGACGTTTAGTTAAGCTTCGACGTCGCAAAGGTACGCGATTATTTCTCTTCAACGTCGTTGAGATTTGTTACATTTTTTCGAATTTTTTTTCATTTATGCGAACTAGTGATTTGTTTTCGTGAATATGTTTTGATTTTTCATACACTGTATTTTTTGACATTAACGTTGATAATAAATACGATTTTGTTGTCAATACACAAACAAACGACATAAATTTTTATCTTTGTGAATTACATACATATAAAATCTCTTTTCATTTATACAAGGAAGTAAGATCACATGTAACGTTTTAAAACGATATCTTCATTGGAGATTAAGTTTTTTCGTTGAACAATAGCTTTACGTTGTTTATACAGTAAAGTGTATTAAACAATAAAAAAAGTAATATGATTTTTTAATTATGCAAACTTGTAAATAAAATTGATAATTTAATCATTGAAGTAAATGCAATTGTACAAGAGTAATAAACCGTTTGAGTCCCAGGGTGTATTGAAAAAACACTGTCAAAGAATCCCAAACAGCGCAATCGCGCTTTCTCTAAATGAGTACTTTTTATTTTGTAATGTACTACTGTGATCAAAAAGTAAGGTGAATTTGTTTATAAAATGTAAATTCTTTATTTATTCTTCCAAATCAATTTCATCCCCTTCAAAGTAATCCTCGTCCGATAAAACGCACTTTTGCCAACGCTTTTTCCAGTCCTCGAAACAGTCGGAATAGTCTTTTTCCAGTATAGCCTTCAAAACGGCGTCCCCGCATTGGCCTTTTGAGTTTGCTGAACAGCCAGAAGTCGCACGGAGCCAAATCAGGCGAATACGGTGGTTGCGGAACGATATGAGTCGAGTTTTTGGCAAAAAAGTCGCGAAGAACCAATGCAGTATGATAATGGTGCATTATCGTGATGAAGGAACCAAGAGTTGTTCGCCCATAATTCCGGCCGTTTCAGACGAATAGCTTCACGCAAACGACGCATAACGCTCAAATAATATTTTTTGTTGATAGTTTAGCCCGGCAAAAGGAATTCATAGTGCACCACACCACGATAATCAAAGAAAACTGTCAACATGACCTTGATTTTCGATCGACTTTACCGTGGTCTTTTCGGTCTTGCTTCACCTTTTGCACGATAATCGCTGAATTGGTCGGTGGTTTCAGGGTCGTCTGCGTAAATCCAAAATGCGTCTCCAGTAATGATGCATTTCAAGTGGTCCTGATAGTCAGACAGCAAAGTTTCACACATATCAATGCGACGCTTTTTTTCCAAAAAATTGAGCGATTTTGGCACCAATCGAGACTTGACGCGTTTGAGACACAAAACTTCCTTCAAAATGGTTTTGGCTGAGCCAAATGATATTCCAACACTATCAGCGAGGTCTCTAATTGTCAATCGACAATTTTCAAGCACCAAATCTTTGATTTTTTGGACGTGGCCCTCGTCGGTAGACGTTGATGGTCGTCCAGAGCGCGGTTCGTCTTCAACGCGTTCTCGGTCCGCTTTGAACTCGTTGTACCACTTATAAACGTTTTTTTGTGCCATAGTTTGATCACCAAAGGCCTTCGGCAACATTTTCAACCTGTCCGCACAAGAATATTCGTTCCGCAAACAAAATTTGATGCAAGTTTTGTGCTCAACAAAATCACCCATTGCGAAAATCAAAAAATTCACTTTTGGTTGTTTACAAAAACACGTGTAACTCGGAGATAATTAAACCTTTTGACAAACAGACGATTGGCAAATGTTATAGACAGTCCTGCCAACCTAGGAAAAAAATTTACCTGCCTTCCTAATGCCCGGGAGTTTTAAATGATAATTTCACCTTACTTTTTGATCACAGTAGTATTATTGCATTATTATAGTATTATTCTACTATATGTAGCTATTGTAAAATGTACTATTAACATTAAAAGGAGCTGTGTGTTGCACTTGCTTCAGTAAATCGCGCGCATTTCTGACTTGGACAATCGGTAGCGCATCGTCAGTTGTCCACAATGCTAGTGATGTGCTGGATTTTCTCGACATAAAATCTCAACAACGCGATCGCGCTGCTTGGGACTCAAACGGTTAAAGAACTATCTAAATGATAAGAAACTAAATAAATTTCAATTAGTGTAGCTAATAATATGTTTATTAATTCTTCTAATTTACAATCCGTAATACAATTCTCAATAAAAAATCAATAGAATTTTAACAGTAATTTACGCCATCAATACGTTTTTTTTTATTTTGTTACAAGACATTTTCAATTAAAAAGAGTCATGTTGATAATTTTATGATATAATATTTTTGTTTGATATTTTATAATGTTATTCAGAAAAGTTATTCACATTTTTCATTTTATTTTTTTCAGTTTTTTGCTACGCAATAAATTATTAACTGATTTGATAAAGTTGATTGAAAATGATAGTTAAAGAAATTTTAACAAAACTTTCCATATTGTTCAATCGATTAATTTTTTTTTTGTACAATTTTGACATTAACATTCTGTAAGTGGTATCTGTTAGTTAAAGTAAGTTATGATAGTATGATAAAATGAAAAATAATTTTCATATTATGTAAATATCAACGCATTAGTTTTAAAAATATTAATAGTTATACTATTTATCATAAAAACAATTTTTAAATATTATATATCATTCAAAATAACAGAATATTTATCGTTTAAATGCGTTTTTGTATGTTGCAGCTTTAAAATATGAATATTTTTATAATATAAAAATGTAAGAAATGCTTCTCATAAATAATCTGCATTTTGAATAAAAATAAAATTATTCAAACGTTAGATAATTATAACCTCCAATTTCAAATTCTTTGTAAAATCTTTCAACGTTTGATTATATTTAAAATCTATTCGAGCGAATACAATATGATTCAGAATGATAATGTCAAAACATAAACATACGTATGGAGATTTTCTGTCGATTTAAAATAGTAAAATGAAACGAAGAATATGAATGAAAATGAAATGAGAATTTCATTTTATATATATGAAGATTCATAAAAGAAAATAATAGCTTTTACACTTTTACACTTCTCGTGTAAAAAATTAAACACGGATATAATCGAAAGTCATCAACTTGCATTTGGTATCAAATTTTTTAATTATAAATTTTTGTAAATATTTTTCTGCTTTTAGATTTAAAAGGATATAAATAATAAATTTTAACTCATAGTATTTCTCTACGTTTTTCATAGACTCTAGTAAAAATTTATGCATCTTTCAACGCTAAGAATAAATAATTTTTTTTTATGAAATTTCTTATTACTTTTTTTTATATCTTTTTTTTTGTTTTGTTTTTTTTTTTTTTTTTTTTTTTTTTTTTTTGTACATTTTTAAAAGTTTTAATTCATAGTCGTGGATGTACATTTATAAATAACTATGAATAAGTATCATAAGTAATGATTAATTTTATATACAAATCTGATGTCAGATAATTGATCAAGTTTTAAATTTCTATGTATCTGTTATAGCAATAATAATGTAATGAGTGATGTTAAAAATTTTGTTATTAATTTATTTATCAATTTGCTGATAAAGAATATTGCACGATTTTATATATCTTTAAAATATTAACTTGTATAAATAATTTTTAAATTGTAAATTTCATGTAATTAATAATCGTTTTTAAATTGTACAATATATTTAAAATCGAGTAATTATTACCCTAGTAGAAAATAACAATAATATAATTAAACGAAAATTTTTGTAATACGTTGAAGTACGATTAAAAAAAAAATTATCAATATCTTAATTACGAACAATTTCGACTTAATCAAACGATATAAAGTTAAACAAAAAAAAGCATAATTTTCTACCAGGCTATAGATTAAGAAAATTCAACGATTCGAAAAATCTCTCTCTCTCTCTCTCTCTCTCTCGAATCATATAATATAATTTGATTAAAACGATACGCTCTTCTTCCTTTTGGAATAACCGCGTTTGCCGCGCGGCTCCGCATTATCCGCGTAAGGATTATCGACGAGGGAGTTCAACCTTGAGCGACGAGGTGGCGGAGCCGCTTCCAAGGGCAATGGCGTCGTGCCTTGTTCCACCGGTACGAGTCGCGTCCACTTGATGGGCTGTCGAGATTCCGGTATCTCCTGGGAGGCGATTTTACGGGCGCGATCGATGCGTTGGGCGAGCGACATGTGAGGATCTAAATTATCGGTCTCGTTGTCGAAGCGCAACGCGTGACGCTGAAAGATAACGTCTGCTGCGCCCAGTGTCTCCTTTGCCTTTTCTATCTCGGCGTTCAAGTCGATCATATCGAACATGCGATCCTGTATGGTTTAATTGGGAGATTATCATTAAACGATTGTATTGAGTTGTGATAATAAACGTTAACAACGTCGGTAAATTGTTTATTTTTTTTTTTTTTCTTATTTTTTTATTTCGCCAATATTAATGATTCTTTTTCGTTTTCATTGCGATAAAAAAGAAAAAAGATATTCAAACAACCTGCATGTCTCGTCGCTTCCGTCGTAAATCAGCCAAGTCTTCCTCGAAAGCGGCAGAAGCGCGATCTTTCATTCGTCGATGATTAGATACGTATTCGTCTTCAAATGGATCGTCCATTCCTCGGCCGTAATGAAAATCGAAATCTTCGTCGTTACGTCCGCCTAGATTTCTCGATCCTAGAATTTAGTCGGTAAAAATAATGATAAAAATGCTGCTGATTTAAGTCTTGAATTTATAACCTACACTCATTATTCGTGCAGGACTAAAAATTTTTATGTTATCTAGCTGGATAAGCCAATGATTAGCAGCAAAACCGCGATGGATTCGATTACAATTTTAAGATGTTGTTATGTAGTTACAAATTTAGTTGTGAATTTTACATTAAAATATATGTGTAAATGTACAAATTTACACGCTTACAAAAACGTATACGAAAATTAATTATACTGATTGATATCAAATTATTTTTGTTAATTAAATAAATAACTTTTTTATTGTTTATTTCGTTTGCTTCGTAAACCGATTTTTTATTTAATGCATAATGCTTAAAGGCTTCTTACGTCATAAAGTAAAACATTAAATTGAGTAATCTCTAACATTCTACAAAACTAAATAATATTTTTTTGTTACCAGAGTAGCCTAAATAATCGATCATTTTAATTCTTGAAATAAATTTTTAATTTAGCACTTGAAATATTTTTTTCTTATTAACAATTTTCAGTGATTCGTTGCTAACTTCAATAAAATATCAATATTTATCTCTCTAATAATATAGCAATTAAATGAATGCAGTGAATTGTAATTTATATATTTAATCTCGAATTAATATAAAATTATAAATACATGCTTGTTTTTTGTCTGTAACAAAATTTGTTTTTTTTTTTTTTTTCAATTTCATACATTTTAAAAACTTAAAGTTTAATAATCTGTATACGAGTATTTGGAATAATAACTCTAGAAGACGTAAAAATTTATTTCAGCATTTATGTATATTTGGGACGTTCCAATAAATTCTTAGTACATTTCTGAGTCAAGTTCTATTCTTTTTTGAAAATTTTTAAACTTTTAGTATATATCAAAATAAGATATCATGTTAAGTATCAGCTGAAAATATTAATTTTTAAAAAAATTATGCGCATTTAAAAAAAAAAGGGAGTAAAATTTTTAAACCGTTATATCTCGAATACTAATTATCGGAATCACATAATTTTTTTTCTCAATTACGGCAATAATATTGAACGTTTAAAAAATATATAATTTGATGCGAAAATTTTTTATGAAAAAAAAATTACAATAATTTTTTATAAACAAATTGGGTTTTTTAATCGAAAGGCACATACGATTTTCGATTTTTTATGTCAAAATAAAGCACAACGTCTTCTTCTTAATTTCTTAAAAAAACTTTCTGGACAACTTAAAAGGAAAAAAATTAGAGCCATTTAAATTTGACGCTCCGCGCTTTCCGCCGCGCCGCGCCGCGCCGCACTTATGATGTGTGTATGCGCTGCATGATACTGCGGCTGCTTACGGAACGCTTTGTCTCACTTCTTCTAGCTTCTTTCCTATATCAAAACACTTGTTTTATTACATTATTTTATGACAAAATAAAGCTTAGTATCTTTGACCTCTTTGACTTCGTGAAAAATACTTTCTGGACACTTTGATAGAAAAAAAATTAAAGCAGTTTAGAGCTACCGCCTGGTGCTGTCCGATGCATACAGCCTTATGTAAGCGCTCTATCAAAAAGTTAATAAAGTTTTTTTAACGTAAAACATATTCGATTTTTCTTTTTTTGTATATCAAAATAAAGGTTAATATCAAAGTGTCCAGGAATTGTTTTTCACAAAGTCAAAAAGGTCAAAGATGCTAAGCTTTATTTCGGCATAAAATAATCTAGCAAAACAAGTATTTTGATCTAGGAAAAAAGCTAGAAGAAGTGAGACAAAGCGCTCCGTAAGCAGCCGCAGTATCATGCAGCGCATATACGAGGTGCGACAGAAAAGTAATGAGACTAGCAACACTGTAAGCTATCTGGTAACAGCACAGCGTTGCCAAATCGCTTGCACATGTATCATTACCCTCCTAAGGCTTGGTGCGAGTTTCAGTTTCTTCCGTTAACTACCTGATTTTTGTGACTGCTATTTGTGAAGTTGTGTTTTGGTTGTGCGTCACGCAAAATGGAACAGCGAAATTTGGAGCAACGTTGTGCCATTAAATTTTGTGTTAAGCTTGGAGAATCGGCAAGTGTGACGTTTGAAAAGTTAAAACAGGCCGATGGGGAACATTCTTTATCCCGAGCTCAAATTTTTCGCTGGCACAAATCATTTTTGAAAGGCAGAGAACACATTGAAGATAAACACCGTTCAGGGAGGCCTTCAACTTCGAAAACCGACGAAAACATCGAAAACACTCTCGTGAGATCAGATCGTCGTTTAACATTAAGAATGTTAAGTGAACAATTAAATTTGAACAGATTTACCGTTCATTAAAATTCGACTGAACATTTGCACACGCGAAAGGTCTGTGCCAAAATGGTGCCGAAAAACCTCACAATTGAGCAGAAGGACAATCGAAAAAACAAGTGTCTTGATCTTCTTGACAGAATTGCCAACGAACAAGATTTCTTTAGTCGTGTGATCACAGGTGATGAATCATGGATTTTTGAATACGATCCTGAGACCAAGAGGCAAAGTGAGGAGTGGTACACTGCGAGCTCTCCTCGACCAACGAAAGCTCGAATGAGCAAATCGAAGATCAAATCAATGCTGATTTGTTTTTTTGACAGAAGCGGGATCGTCCACAAAGAATTTGTGCCTCTAGCATAAACTGTCAACCAAGCTTTTTATAAAGACGTCCTTGAAAGGCTCAGAAAAAGAGTCATTCGCGTGAGACCAGACATTGCAGAAAAATGGATGCTCCATCATGACAACGCCCCATGCAACACTGCCCTCTCCGTCACAGAACTTTTGACCTTAAAAGGCATTCCTATGGTTCCCCAGCCCCCCTATTCACCTGACCTACGTCCCTGTGACTTTTTCCTTTTTCCTAAACTGAAAAATGTCCTCAAAGGACGTCATTTCGGGACCTTAGAAAATATCCAAAAGAGTGTAACGGACATGCTGAAGACCATACCGGTTGAAGACTTCCAGCGCTGCTACCAAAAGTGGGAACAACGTTAAAATCAGTGTGTAGCTGACCAGGGAAACTACTTTAAAGGGGATAACATTGATGTTTGAAAAAAATAAAAACTTTGGTAAATAAAAAATCAGTCTTATTACTTTTCTGCTACACCTCGTACACGTCATAAGTTTAAGAGCGGCGCGGCGGGAAGCGCGGAGCGTCAAATTTAAATGGCTCTAATTTTTTTCCTTTTAAATTGTTCAGCAAGTTTTTTTTAAGAAATTGAGAAGAAGACGTTGTGCTTTATTTTGACATAAAAAATCGAAAATGATATGTTTCCTTCGATTGAAAAACCCAATTTGTTTATAAAAAATTATTGTGATTTTTTATAAAAAATGTTCGCGTCAAATTATATATTTTTTAAAAGTTCAATATTATTGCCATAATTAAAAAAAAAAATTATGAGATTCCGATAATTAGTATTTGAGATATAACGGTTTAAAAATTTCACTCCCTATTTTTTAAATGCCCATAACTTTTTTAAAATTTAATATTTTGAGCTGATACTTGGCATGAAATCTTATTTTAATATATACTAAAAGTATACAAATTTAAAAAAAAAATAAAACTTGACTCCGAAATGTACTAAGAATTCATTGGAAGGTCCCATTTGTTAATATTTTGTCATATTATCGACTCACCTTAAATAAATACCCAACGATGGATAAGTTTGGATCGAAGTTGTAACATTCTGGAAATCATGCTTGGATTGAAAACGTAACTGTGTATAGTGGAGCAAACAACAAAATGTTTACGGCGACAACAAATAAACGACAACATAGCAATGAAACATTTTCAAAGTTAATTTCATTGAGGAAATCTAAAGGGATGGGGTTAAAAATAAAAATGATGTACGTATCTTTGCAAAAAAAAATTTTTTCTTCCAAGTACACAATGCATGTTTCGTGGACTTGCGTTTTATTATTTTTTTTTCTTTTTTACTATAAGAAAAAAAAGAAAAATAAATAAGGATTACATTGTGATCGATATTACAATTTTAATAAAGCAACACTTTGTAATACTCAATCTGTCTTGCTTGAATATATATATATATATATATATATATATATATATATACTTTTTTTTTTAAGGATTATATTTATCTTTTCTTTCTTCACAAGATGAAACGAAGAACACTAGATTACTTAACTTTAAAAAGTAACATAACTTTATAACGTTTAAGTTTGTTGAAATGATCGGACAAAAAATTAAAGTATGCGCATAATAAAAATATATATCAACCATATCGCAGCTCGTTGATAGTGAAGCGTTTAAAACGCAGGAACGCATTAATTAGTATTGGATAATATGTCAAAATATCGATGATTTATTAATTATATCGATTATAATTAAACTGCCGAAGATCTTAAAATGATAAAATAAACTTCTGGACAATTCTATTGTTAATAGTTTATTCTCGTCGCAATGTACAATTACAATTTTTTAGTAATATCGAACATTATTTCGTTTTTTTTATTTTTAATTTTAAAAAGTATAACGTTATAATTTTCAACAACGTGCAATATTTTCATCTACAAATTTTTTTTAATAATTTTTATTTATATCAATGAAAATTTTACAATGAAAATAAAATTCTTTATTAAATGTATATATAACGTTTTTGTTATTATTTACAAAAGCCAATCGTTTGTTAATTTTATATTCATGTTTAAAACATTTATAAAACGTTAACACTCATTCCTATTAAATATATATTTATATTTTAATAGTAATCTTATATATATATATATATATATATATATATATTATACCTTTTAAAATAGAAAAAAATTATATCTTTTAAAAATCTAAATGGGAATTGAAATCATAAAATGTATAATTATGCAATGATAGAAATGATTATGAATCTACAACGATAACAATTGATAAATTTAAATAAAACTAAATTTAAGATTTACGATTAAATTATTTTCATTTGAAAATCTCCTTGAAATATTTAAATAAACTTTTGCTAATTAAGAAATAATGAATAAAAAATTAATCATTTAGAAAGAGCGATGTATCTGAAAAATTACAGCTGATTGAACGATAATAATAATAATAATAATAATAATAATAATAATAATAATAATAATAATAATAATAAACAAATAAAGTGATAAAAAAACACATTCGTCTTATTTAACTTGTTTGTAAATGTTCATTAATTTTTAAATATATAAATTAATTATCGAATACATTATTGAAAATGAATTTTAAAATGTCAAAAAAATTTATCCAGGTGCGATTAAAATAACAACTGACAATAATTTTGTTTTGTTTTGTTTTGCTTTTTTCTTTTCAAAATTTTGACAATATATTTCATTGATCCATCGTCACAAATATAAGAATTAACAAAGCGATAAAATTGCAAGATATCCCGTTCGATTACAAAACGAATAATTAACATCAATAATCAACGTATAAAGCTCGTTTGATTCGAGCGAAAGTATCGAACGAAAAGAATGAAAGGAAAAAAAAAAAACAACCAAAACATTATGATCTTCCTCAGCGAACTCGTGCAACTCGTTGGGTATATCGGAACATCACTCCATAAGCAGGCAAAGAAGCATCTTTTTTATTTCCAGAAGAAGAAAAAAAAAAAAAAACAACCAAGCTCATAAGAGAATTTATAATGTTAAAAGGCGACTTTGCGCTTCTCGCTCTTCTCGGATCTCTGAAACGACTTCGAGGTGATCTTGGTAGCGCTCGACAAGGACTCGTCCGCCGCGCTCGTCGTCTCGCTTACGAGCGCGCGAAGTGCCGCGGCTCTCTTTTCGCGTCTCGCTTGCTTCTCCGCTATCTCCTCCATTTCCTGCTCGAGATCGTCGAGTCTAGCCTTGCTTCTCTTAGCTCTATTAGCCGCTGCGCTGCTGAACTCCTCCTCCGCGGCCTCGCTGCATTTCGTCCATTTGAGAAGAGGCGCGGGCTTCACCTCCTTCTCGATCATAATGTCGGAGATCTCGAAACGCGGTCGTCGACGGAACACGGCGTCTGCGTCGTTGAGCGCCGTGCGCGCGCCCCAGGTGCTCTCGGCGAGCTTCTCGTCGATGGCCTCGGTCGCGAGATTCAATCGCGCTTTCAATCGATTCGTCGTAGCGGTCACCTCGTTGGCGAACTCCTCGCCGAGTACGCGACGTGCGGGTCGGGAGCTGCGCTGACCGTGAATGTCGAAGACCGTTTCTTCAGCTTCGTCGAGGAAAGGATCGCCGAGGGGTGGCAGAGGACGCCGGATCGGTGCGGAGCTCGGCTCGATATCGAGGTCGAGATCGCTGCGACCGAGGGCACCTTGACGGGAGCCCGCGAGGTCGCGCGTTCCTGGTTCCTGGAAAAAAGGGCGACAAGGATGTGTCTCGAGGTGTTTACGAATTTAACCTTGTTTGTTTGGGATTTTTTTTTTTATTTTTTTTTCGCTATTATCGCAATACGTGGGGTTAGATTGTACGGGTTATCGGGTTATGAGATTCGTTGGAGTTGATATTTGTTACCGGTTTTTAAAGTTTTTAATATATATATTGTTGCAATAAAAACGTACATTTTTAATGTACGTTTGGAATGCCTGCATGTCAAACTTTGTCATTGGCATTTTTCAAAATAGCAGAAAAATGCGTAGTAATTGAAGGGATATTTTTAACTTTGATTTAATCAATAAATCAAGTTAATTTTTATAAAAATTAGTCTTTTATTTTCATTTGATCAAGATGGTTATGCGTAATCGTCATTTTAAATAATAGAAAAAAATATTAGATTGCTTTTGTGAGGCGATAAGTCTTGACAAGTGTTCAATACAATATTTCAACTGATACATGTTCGAGTTATTTTGTACTTTCTTATTTTTTTAAATAAACTTCGATTGCCATAACCATCTTAATCCGTATATTTTCTTAAAAATATATAAGCTGTTTGAAAAATTTAAATTTAATAAAGTAGAATAGACATTACGTACACAAATATTAATTTAATTGTATTAAATAACATGAAACGATTCGATTATCGTACCGTTATATCTAATATTAATGCGGGTATAAGAAGTATTTTTATTCATTTAACTCTAATTTCTAGCGATTTGATGCAATAAATGGCTCAATGCATGATTTGAGCAAAATTAAAAATTTACAATTATTCCATTCGTGTAATCATCCAAATTTCTAACTGTGCCGAAGTAACTTTTTTTTTCATAGATTAATTAGTGTAATAATTATCGATGAAAATTTTCTTTTGTGTGTAAACGAATGTATATTTAAGCAAGGACAAACGGTTAGTTCTTTGACTATTGTATTATATACATATGTATCAATTTGTTTGTGTAATTTTTAAACTGTATGATAATGTTTATAATAAAGATATTAGTGCCATGCGTTACCTTACACGTAAAAAGTATATATTAATTTCATTTTCTAATTATTAACTTTGTTTTAAAAAAGTTCTTTAAAAAAAAATATTTATATTTATGCGATATTTTATTTAAAAAGTAATTTATTTTCATCGAGCATCAATACACTTGATTTCATAACATTTGCAAAATGTTAAGTATAATATTGAAATGTGACTTTTCTCAAAAATAAATTAATCATTTATGAAAGATTGGATACAGTTATAATTAGATATAATCTTAATCTAAAGATGTAAATCATTAAAAATGTTATTAGATCAAACGAAAATTATTTTAATTACGAATGTGTAACGATGTATTTGCATTTTTAGAACCCTTTAGTCATCCTTTAACTGTTCAATTAGAGAAAAGTCACTTAGTAAAATTTAGATGTTACATATCAAAATGCTGAATTTAATTATAATCTCGAAACGTTCCAATTTTCATGCGACTTATTTTAGTTTTTAAATAAAATGTAAAAATTTTCGTAATTTGATACAACGTAATGTTAAAGTTAAATATTTTTATGACTCGTTTTTAGAATAAACTTAAAGATATTTAAAAAAAAAAAAAAAAAAAAAAAAACGGAAGAACGAGTATTTGTATCCACAAAAGAAGAAAAAAAATCGTCAATCAAATCAAAAAGCTCAAGCGAAAAAGAAAGTCACGAACATAAAAAAAAAAAATTAACAAAAATTCCACAGCATCAGCGTTAACGCGTATAATACATGGACTGGAGGTAGAGCAAAAAGCTCAAGTTCGTCGCGCTTCTAAGCCGTTCCGCATTCTAATTAAGCCACTAGGACGTAAACCACCTACGCTTTCGTCTCTAGAAATAAGTTCTAGCATCGCGGAAATAACCTTCGTGTCGCGGATTCAACCAAGCGTTAAATCGGAAAAGTAGTTCAAGGTCATTTGCCACGGACCATCGGTTTATCAAGTCGTTGGTAGGTTGCGTTTTACTCGCGATTTACGAGTGAGTTTATTTCAATGTACGATATTGTTGAAAGTCGAAATTTCGCGTTTACTTTTTTTTCCCTTTAATTTTGGTATAGTTAAAGTCTGTGTTGGTAAGAATAGATTTGTTTCGTTATGCATACAATGAAATAAAATACAATGAAGTAAAATATGAGATTCTTTTTTAAAAATGTTAAGTAACTTTTTTAAATCCTTTAATCTAATACTAGACTCTTAAATAATGGTCATATTCATTTTTTTTTTTTTTTTTTTCTTTAATTTTCTAGTAACACTTAATGAAATAAGCGATATAGGTAAGTTAATTCGATACATTTAACATTCAAATTAAACAAATGTTTAATTCTACCGCTCTATAAAATGTATCTCAACTGAACTAATCGTATTAATTCAAGTATTGATCATATAATTCAATCGTATTGATTCTCCATTACAATATAGCTCTTATCTATAAAAGTAACAACTTAGTTATGTGTGTTCTCATTAAAGAAAGAACAAAAAGGAAACTTCTCAATAACAAGTTTATAGCTAAACTATAACTTTTACGATTAAGATTGTAAAATAGTGCTATAGAAAATGCAAAACGTTGTAGAAGACAAGTGTTTGCATGATTTACTCATTCTCAGCTTCTCGCGTGTTTTAAAAGTTTACGAGAAATATCTATACATCGGTTAAAGAGAAATAAATGCAAGAAAATAATCAACAAGTCTAGTAGAAATGGAATAAACGGCTTTTACTTTTTAATCTGACGCTTTTTACGTATAATTGTAAGGAATCTTAGTATAGAGATAGGAAAATTTCTCGCTTTCGTTGAATTCTGCTAATTTCCGTTGTGTTACGGTAGCGCTAAAATATTATTCTTTATAAATATTTAAAATATATTTTAAAGTTAGTAGACGTAAAGTTTAAAGTAAACTGAATAAAGTGGAAATTTTTTAAATGCACGAAAATAATAATTCAAATTAAAATTTAATAATTTTTATTAATTTGTTAACATTATTAACATTTTGAATAATTAAATTAATTTTTTTTTTTTTTTTTTTTTTTTTTAAGATATTATCGATTCGAAACAGTTGAAATCGTTTACCGTCAAGCCTTGTTTTTAAATGTTTAAGTTAATTTATATTATTTAAAGTCGTATATTATTCGAGTTAAATTATTATCATTTAATGAGATTGCAACCCCTAACGTGTAAATTAACTGAATATAAATTTGCTTCTCAATTATAGATAAAGTACATCTTCCTTCCGTTACTTGTCGTAGAATGATATACCGTTCGGTTAAAATTCATTGGCTCGAAGTATATATTCGAATTAACAATTTACGATCGCGTTTTAACTACGATTCATATCTATAAATTAACGCGCACATATATTGTTGGCATAAAATTTTTTTAATTTTTCTTTGTTTATGATTCTTTTTTGAACTTTCGTTGTAACGTTAGTTTAATAAACTAAAAATTATGAATGCAAATTTATCGATTTAAGAAAATTTTATACAAAAACTGTTAATACATAGAGTAACTGTAAATAGTATGTTAACAAAATTTTACGAATTGACATCAAATTACGTTTAAGTTAATTTTTATAACAACAGAATGTATTATTTGTTTGATTAATAAATATTAAGACAAGAATTTTTATTGAATAATTATTTTATGTAATTTTAATGTGTAAATAAATTTATTCTACAACGATACATACTAAATTAATAGTTTATTCCTAATTTGATTGAGAATTAACTTTATTACCTATATATAAATAAAATTTTATACAAAAAAAATTAAACACTAATATGAAAAATAAAAAACTTACTAAATATATCGCTTATTCAATGTATTATTTAAATGTAAAAACATTTCAATGACGTTTAAATTGAAAAATAAAGTTAAGTTAATTTTTACAATTTAATGCAAAGATTAATGTTATGAAATAAATTAATTGACCCCAACTAGTTGAATGTTAAATAAAGTAAAATAATATTTATATAACTAATTAGTTACATCTAGTCAATACTTAGTTTAATTATTGTAAATGTTTGCTTAGTAAATTTGCAAACATATTTTTTTGTCATGTCGTCAAGTTTTATATTACAATTTACACAATAATAATTATACTGTACTGTTAAAGAGGCTTATTAAAAAAAAAAAAAAATATCTAATTGTTAGCTATACTTTTTTTTAACTAATAATTTATTTACGCCTTTTTCTTTTGATTTCTAAAGAGAAGAATCTATTGAAGAGATAGCATAGACAAAAATTTAAGTAGAAAATAATGCAGCAAAGTGTAAAAACAATGAGCGATTGCAAAAAAATAAAATAAAACTATATTCACTGTAGAACAAATAAGTAATAAATATTTGTATATCTCATATGTACAAAGTAATAAACGTAACAAAATATATACAGTGGCATTTTTCATGAAAAAGGACAGAAAAGACAGCAAACAAGAGTATATATATATATATATATATATATATATACACACATGTAAATGGGTTAAAATAAAATGTAACAAAATAGCGACAAATAAAATATAACTTTAAGAAATTTGTGAAGAAAGAATAAGACAAAATAAGAAAAATAAGAAAATAAAAAAAACAAGGCACTCAATAAAATAAGTCACTTGCAAGACCAACAAAAAAAATTATATATATGTATGTATATACAAGTATAGAAACAAAATAAGATTTAACGGTAACAAACTCATGCTTCTTAAACGTTTTTTTTCTTTCCATAGAAAATAAGGCAAAAATTTATTCAACAAGTCAATGTTCGGTACAATGATTATGGACAAGAAAGTGGTGTGAACCGTAAATTGACAAAACGCACAAAAGAGAAGGATTGCTCAATATTGTTTTATTTATTTTTTTTTTTTTTTTGTTTTTAGTGTCTTATCCTTTGATTTTCAAAAGAAATAGAGAACTGACAAGTTGGTAAATTGGTTAACATTAAAACGCAATTGTACTTTACGTATCGGGAAGGACAAAAAAAAACAAATAATTTTTCGTTATGGGTTTTGTTGGATTTATAATTAGTATCTTGTTACTCGCATATTTTCCGTATGTTTTTTTTTTTTTTTGTTTCACATTTTCGTATTTTTTTTTTTGTAGAAGGCAAAGATGCGGTGACAAAAACAAAGAGAAGATCAATGGCCGTTAATTGTTGACAGAAAAAAAAAAACAATAGACAACAGGTAGAGGTAACACAAAAAGCTAAACGAGCGTTCGATCGATCGATAAATCATTGCGCGAACGTCGTGACTACTTTCATTTTTTCTTTTTTTATCTCTCTTTTCAATTTCGCTCTCGAGGACTCGCTAACATCGTTAAAACTATATCGTAAAATTAAAATTTTATCGTTCGATCGTCTTATTTTATTTTATTTGCCATCTAATAAAAAATTTAAAAAAAAAAAAGAAAAAAAAACAAAAACAAATAAGAGTGTAATTCGTGCAATTAAAAAGCGCACGTATACAAAACAGGCGCGTAATACTAGCCGAAGAAACTTCAAGCGCAAAATGTATACATATTATTCGCGATCCTCTTGAGCTCTCGATGTATCAGAAAAAAAAAAAAAAAAAAAAAAAATCCTCGCGATTTTGCATATATTCATACATATGTACAAAACTAATAATCGAATTTCGTCACAAGACATAGGCGCTTCGCGTCTAAAAACCAATAATTCGAATAAAAAAAAAATCCGAAAGATTGAGATTCGTATCGAATAGGATTATAATGGAGGTAAAATGTACGTATCGGGATGTTGGCGGCATTCCATTATTACTTTTTTTTCTCATCCTTATTGTTTTGTATCATTTTTTTTTTTTGTTTTCTTATTTTTTTGTTTTTTTTGTTTTTTTTTTTTTTTTGTTTTTCTTAAAACCACTTGGGAAAACGTCTGAAGATGTTACCGATGTCGCTACGGCGCGCGGCGATCTCGTCGGCGAGCGAGTTACGTGGCTCGGAGAATAGCGGACGTCCGCTGTACTTCCTGTCAAGATTCTCGATCGCCGGCTTGTAGTAGGATTCGCCCTTGTCGTAGTTGCAGCCGTAGACGCGCGTGCGCGGCCTGCTCAGGATCGGCCTCGACATCTTGCTTCGCGCTGGTTGGGTTTTTATCGGCGGATTTTGATGGACGACGGCTGTTTAGGCTGTTGTTTACCTTCCTGTAAATAAAGGAATTTTTTTTTTTTTGGTTTTATAATGAGGTTTTGATGGATTTTACTTGAGAAAATATAATGTAGATATTGTATTATGATTAAAAATAATTATTTACTGAATGTAAAATTATTTAAGGTAAACTCGTAATGTATTAATGATACAATATAATAAAAATATTTTTTTAATTAAAATAATAAATCGCCCAGAAAAATATTAACCTACTTTTAAAAAAAGTCTAAATATCATGCAGTTTAGTACAAGTTAAGATCACTTAATTCAATACAAAAGCAATCATCCAAAAAACATAACTAGCTAAATATCTTCCCAAACAACGTAGATCATCCGACGCAAACACATCAGCGTAAATAATCATAAACTTAAAAAATTTAGCAGCACCGATCGCATAATTCCCAATAAAATCTCACGCGGAGACACGAAAAAAAAAAAAAAAAAAAAAAAAAACGCACTTACGAGTGGCGTGTTTTCATCGCTCGTCCAACACGAGAGAAGAAAAAGATATATTCATTGCTCGTGTGAGCGGTAAACTGGAGCGCAAGGGGTTACGCTTATATACCGGGCTGCCGAAATAGATACCGTATCTAATTTGGTGCCCGTGAATCGTACCGACGGACGTCTTGGGATTGCCCGACGGACGTAAACTCGCGCCCGTCGCATCGTCATTTTATCGCGTGCAATCTCGTTTTTTCGGTTATTTTCTTTCTTTTCTTTTTTTTTTTTTTTTTGTCGTTTTTTTTTTTGTTCAAATGGATAATTCGAAGTATGTAAATTTCAACGTAGTTAGGTCTCAATTAAGTTTTTAATCATTAGAATAAAATCGTGTCACGTTGAATTGAAAATGTTTTAATTAATCGAGAAGATATTAGATTGTAACCGCTCAATACTTGATTTTTTCTTAACCTTGAAAACTTATATCAAATATAAATTGATTCGATTAAGATCTACATTTTTTGAATTATAAATATTTCTTAAATGAAAAACCTATAAAAAAAAACATTATTATATATTTGAAATATTGCAATGAAAAGAAAAATAGTAAAAGCATATTATACCTAATAACAAAATGTAAGTAAATAATATAAGTAAAGTGTTGTAAGGCACGTCTTGCCCAACTCGAATAATATCTACTTAAGGGGTTACACCACCCTGACGCTTAAAAAAATAGGCATGTAAATAAACTTTTATATTGAGCTTACAATTAAAAATATAAATAATTCTTTGTTTTACGTATGCGTATTATAGCTTTATAAATACACCTCAATATTGAAAAAAAAATAAATAAAGAAAATGGCAGAGATATGAGCCGTTCAAAGGGACCCTCTTTTTAAAATCCATGCTGACGGTGTACATGATTTCTCCATCCAGCATTGTTTGAAAACAAAAAAAAGTTTTTTTCCTTATTTAAGAGGGTAATAGCTAAGGCGTGGCGTAGGGAAAAAATTAAAAAAATTTTTTTGGAGAAATGACAGCTGTTTGAAAAAAATAATTCGGATTTCCATCAAAATTTTGAGTTTAAAACATGTGTAACTTCTATATACGGAACTCAATCGAAAAAATCCTACGTCACGACCTAGATAATATTATAAGAAATAAGTGGTACAAATTTCAGCCATATCGGTTTAGCCAATTCTGAGATATCGTGTACACTAGTTTGAAAAAAGTTATTTCGAGAAAAACGTAAAAGAAAAATAGCTTGTCTCGGGTCAGCTATCTGACTTGTTCACTTCAAATTGTTATAACTTTTGTAATAATTTGAATTTTGGAATGGTTCAACGCTGAAAATATTCTTAAGAGTATAGACAATTTATTTAGCTAAAAACAAAACAACGATTTTTTGAAAATTTCATGGTGGTGTAACCCCTTAAATTACTTTGAATGTATTTCGGGTAATCTATATACAATTTAATTTTTGACATTGCTCAATGAATATTTCTAAATAACTTTTGTTTTTGGTTCGTTAATAAGGTTCGATGACTAGAATGTAATACAGGGTAAATTTAATATCAAACCTTTAAAAATATATTATATAAATCTAAAACAATTCGAGAAGAAAAATAGAGTAAATAAAATCAATCTAACGGCATACAAAAAGTCCACATTCTTCACCATGCATAAACTATCGATAAAACACGAACAAGCACTGATTGATAATGAACAAAAAATAAACTTCTAAAATTATATGTACGTATTCGGGGAAATGACCGTCACGCATCTAATTGTGGAAATACTTAAAGTAAACAACATCCGCGGCGCTTTGGCGCATGCGGTTGTGAAGCGACATAATTCCCAATCGTCATCCGTGAATTTTTCTCGGTCCGGAAAATGTCAAGGTTTCCGCTGTGTGTGTGTGTGTGTTTGTATGTGTATGTTTTACACCGCAAAATTTTTATTCTATCATGTACGCTCGTCTTCGGATGACGTACGTGAACGAATGACAATTATGCTGCCGGAAAATTTACGATGACGGAATTAATTAGCATCGTTCTTTTGATTTTTATAACTGTTTTCATGCATGGATTTTTGATTATTGGATTAATTTAATGAACTTAGTAATGCAAGAAATTTTAAGAGAAACGCGTCATAAAGTATGAGATATTATTGATGAATGAATGTTGAAAATAATGTTGAAAGCTTTTAAGTTTTAAATGTCTATTAATTGTATCGTCAAATTCGACGTATTATCATAAATTATAATGCTGCTGATACAGTCTAGCATAGTCATAAATTTATGTTAGTAACAGAATCAATAATATTTAACATAATTTTCAATTTCATTATTATTGTAAATAACAAAAAGTAGAATGACTTATTTATAAAAAAAAAAAAAAAAAAAAAAAAAAAAAAAAAAAAAAAAAAAAAAAAAAAAAAAAAAAAAAATAATAATAATATCATTCAAATATATAAAAGAAGCAATTTTGAAGTATAATCCACGAGGTATTGGATTTCTATGCTCAATGAAAGAACATTTTATTAAATTTAAATTAAACATTGAAATTTCGAAGCTTAATAATTTATTTTTACAACTTTGAATGCCGTTTTAAAGTTGTTGAACAAACTCCAATGTCAGTCAAAAAATCATGTTATTTATTTTCGCAATTATCGCAGTCTTAAGATATTTAATTCTATATTTATTTTACAAAGATCGACAGGCAATTAATCGTCGATTCGCGCATTAAAAGCGAGAAAATCTGGCTATTATAAACCCTGTTTGCGATGTATAAAAGTTACGAGACAATTGGCAACGAAATTTTATTTCACATCTATGTAAAATTCAATTAAAACCTTGGCTCTTTAATTCCTTGTTAATTAAACTATCAAGTTCCTTAATTGACATACGATAATTCATCGTTGATGGTGTACTTCTATTACGGAATGATAAATTACTCAATTACTTTCTTTATGAGTTATTTAGTTTTTATAAGACTCGCTGTAAAATATTAGTTTAATATAAGTTTGCATTTTGTTTAATAGTTCAATAAATGGTTCAAAATTTTCAATACTTTACTTTAAATTAGTTAAGTTAATTTTTAATTTTTTTTTTCTCTGTTCTTTAATTTTTGCGATTAGCGCAAATCTTATAAATAAGATCATAATCATAATAATCTAAGAAAATGAGTTACGAAACATTAAACTTAAACATTATTTACCACCTGTATGAATAATAATGTAAATCGGTTGAATTATAAAAGAAGAAAAAAAAAAATAGTACATACAACTTCGACAATCGAGTCATTGATAAAGAAAAGAAAACAAAAAAAATGATATACACCCACCGATCAAACACGCGGCTATCCACGCGTCGACTTTTATTTTAATGAGTTTGCGATATAACGCGAGCGACACAGACGCGCAAAAAAAAGAAGGAAGACGAATAGAACAGTTCAGTGTCATGCCAGCCACTTTGAAAAAAGAGGAGAGAGAGAGAGAGAGAGAGAGAGAGAGAGAGAGAGAGAGAGAGATACTCGGCTGCAAGTTATTTAAACTATGCTAACGCTTTTAGTTTCTGAGTCAGAGCTCCCAGCCAAGTTTTCTTGTACACCCTTGAATGTCATCTAACTCGTAAACGTATCAAAGCGATTATCTTTTTAAATCCATCCCCGAGGATCTGGAAATTTAATATCCGGATTGCGTCTTGACGAAACTTTGTTAATGTCGCTTTCTTTTTTTACTTTATATACGATTATGATTTTTTTCCTCCTTATCGTCTTTAAATTTTCTTTTCTTTTTTTTTCTTTTCTTTTTTTTTCTTTATCGTTTAAAGATAGATCGGTGCGCGGAAATATAACTACGAGCAAGTTGTTCTGCGAAAGAAGTCTTTTTTTCTACAAATTGTTAAATTCATAATTTGTGTCAAAATTTATTATTACGATGTTATCCTTTTGTTTCCATACAACGCTTTTCATCTGCGGATAATTTGCATAAAAAAATATTTTTGTTGTAATAAATTTTTAAAAATGCTTCATTAAATTAAAACTTCGAAGCTTTTTATTTGAATAAGCATAAATTTACAGAGAATTTATTTTTAATGCGACGACAATTAAAATTTTATTATTCATTGTGCTAAATTTTGATTTTGCAGAAATGATTTCATTTTTACACATACGTATACCAAATATCTATTTATAATATTATTTTGTTCTCATGCAATATATGCTCACAATTTATATTCTAGAA